>JAYMSV010000923.1:0-14439 GCA_036897745.1 Erodium moschatum | reverse complement strand
GAGACCAACCATCTTCTATCACACCCCAACCACCAAGCACATCATAGATCAATTCACCTCATACTCAACGGAAACTTGTAGCTTTGGACGCATGCACGTGGCTAGATCATAATACCGCATGTTGAAGTATCCTCCCCTTATCAACATCTTCAAGTTCCAAACCAGAACAAATGAGTGATGCTTGATTTTCCTTACCAACTTATCGACTGTACCAATCATTCCAATAAACACTACATTAAAATGCATAAACCGCGAGTGCCAAAAACATCCAAATCCAACCACGAAACCCCCACCAGCTTCTACCTCCCACCCCAATCCAACTTAGAATATAATCACCAACCGTGCCCAATAAAGACTTAAACATTTTCCTCTGATAGAAAATTTTGCACCATTCCATCCAAACATAATCGTAATGCAATAAAAATGAGTCGTACTTTAAAAACAAACCCTCCTTAAAACCACAATGTCTCCTACTACGTGGAGCAAGCTTGACCAATTTCGTCTCTTACATCAACACAACAAAACTAGGACGACCCTACAGAAGCACCTCTCGCACACTTCTCTTCTTCTGTAATGAATTTCAGGAGATTAGTCTCATAATTTATCGAGAGGGAACGACAACTAGATAGTTTCCAACCACACTATCTTCATTAGGAACCTTAATTTCCTCGTATGAACTAACTTCAAAATCCAAAGATTTCTAAGCAATCTTAGCATGCAAATTACCATATTGTTAGATAACTAGCTGACCCGAGGAAATGGCTTTGAAACCCAGACACTTACAATAATCATATGATTCTTTACCTCCTCTCCACACCTTTGTGTTTCTTTTTTGGAATGATCGTTTCTTCTAGTTCAACTACTTTGTCGAAGCTTTGAGACCTGATTTTAGAACGAGTTTGATAGACGATGGAAGACTTTACTTTCTTCTTTCTCTTCCTCACAAACCTCCTAGTTTTCAAGGACCCACAGTTTAGAACTCTATCTCCTTCGACACCTCGCTTGAAACCATCTCCGAAAAGGACATGACTTTCTCATAGGAGTCCTGAAATTAGGGAGTTTGAAAACCATACTTAACTAACATCAAAGTAACCTCTTTAATCTTATTGTTCGTAACCAACGGAGATCCCCCTTGATCTCCTTTGACATTCAAATTCAAAAATTTCAACTTATGTGCTTGGTTGAGATCACCCGTTTCGTCACTGTTCCGATCACCGTCCACCGTCGCCCGGGAAAAACAACTTTACTAAAGTCCTCAGACCAAGGAAAATTTAAATCTCTCTGTTATGGATTCAGCCTAACCAGAATAACCATTACGGAGAAGCGAAACAACTCATCGCCGAAGACTAAATCAACCTCTGATGACACGAAAGTATTTGAGCTATAGATCAAAACATAAGTACGATCGCGAGCTACCCTTGGTGATCCACAATGAATTGACACAAATGTGCCCACTGTCTAGCGAATATCAGCAATCGTCTCCAAACACTAATCGTGAAACGACAACCCATCGACTCTCAACCATTGAAAATGACCTCCATTCAAAAACAGGGCACATGTATCACGTACAATGTCGAACCACCGCTCCATCCATTGCCTCTTTGTATCATTCATAACTTCCTCAAAACTTGGATCAGTACAAGAGATGAGAAAGACTATTTCTACAAAGGATCTTAACTCAACATCGAAAACACCTTCACTTTTAATCGCAGCTTCCAAGTCCGAAATACTGCCATTTGAAAAGGCAACACCGAGAACTCTGTTTAAGGACATAAACCTCTTCTCCTCACAAACCAAGCCTCTGATCTAACGAACCTCAGAGGATGGGCCGGAATCGGAGCTTGAGAAATCAAATTCCCTTCCTTCGGTACCCGTTCTAGTCTCGTAAGCTTGGATCTCCTCCCCTGAGCAATGCCCCTTGTATTTTCTGGCCAAGCCAAAGCTACGAACAAAGTATAGTCACTAATTCTCAAATCATTAGTCCTATGGATGATTTTTTTAGCATAAAACGGGAAGGCATCATGAATTAAACCAAAAATAATTCCTCGTCTATTTGGTATGTGAACCAATATTGAACGCTCAATTTTCCCAAAATCACCAAAGAAAGACCTAAACTAATCATTCATTCCTTTGTTCAAAGAGACCTCATTAAATCTTGCAGCCAAAGTGGTAGGTCGAGGTACTTCGTCCTTTTATTAGATTCACATAGTGTTAATTCCATAGAAGATCTTAGATATTGAGTACAATTTATAATTCTTAGGCTATAATAAGCTGGAGAATGGACGCACATGTCTACTGGAATCTCACCTTCTTTAGTATGTCATGAAATTGGTCTGGTACATTTTTTGGAACTGTAAGGTTGAATATTTTTCAACATGTCTAAGGGACTAACACATTATAGGAGATATTGATGTATATACCAGATGATTTATTTGAAAGTTAATTATGATTATCTCGACCATAATATCTAGCTTCAACATCCTCATCATAATCCAATGTAGTCAACTCATAAGAATTGCAACCCAACAATAAACATTTAAAGCAACACAAGAAAACATTTTGGAAGTGGAAACTCGAAATTTCCGTTGTGTTTTGTATATTCAATCAATACATCATATATAGTAAAATTACTTTGAACAAATTAGAAGCAATACTTTACGTCACAATATTATAATTCTAACATAAGATTGGGAACATGAAAACCCATTTAAGCCTCAAAAGAACTATAGATGACTTAATCTTTTTGCAACATCATCTATTAGGTTTTGTTGGGATGAAATCCTTATGAGACGATTAGATGATGATGGAGATGTTGTATTCGAGTTTAATGGTCAAGATATTCATATTAGCTTTTGGATTTCCCCATTTGTCCTATACAACAAGATCTCATCTAACACACTACCCCCTCCTCCAGCCACTGTGAACTGAATGTCCCCAATTATAAAATTCACAAAAGTAAAAGACTTATACAACAAAGGTCCAAGATACAAAAAAAAGGAAAAAAAAGGGCAAAATTAGCATGAACCAGAAGGAGCAGATTTGGGGAAAGCAAAAGCAGTAGTGATCTTGACTGAGGAAAACAAAATCACAGAATCACCCAGAAAACCTTGACTGCAACAGAAACCAAAGATCCAAACACAACCCAGATCAGCAGATATGCAAAAAAACAAGTCAGCAAGTGAGAAATCACAAAACCCTAAACAAAAGATGCAAAATTTAGCTAAGAAACCAAAAGAAAGAGAGGGTATATAGAGCATGACATGTTCAAGTACCTGTGCACAGATCGTGAGGGGAAGAGTTGATCAATTCTAAGAAAGCAGGGACAGCTGTTCAACTTTTGGGAAACCAAACAAGTTCAAATACACAAGGAACAAAGTTCGAGATTTGGGCTCTCTCCGAGTTTTCTCAGCAACCAAACACGGGAAAAGGGTAAGAAAATGATGAGAAAAGGAAGAGTCTTTTGCCCCTTTTGGCCCTCAAGCGCAAAAGATTCAGATTCACCCGTTTATCCGCCAGAAACACAGGGAAAGAGAGAGCCACACACACACATGACACCCAATTTCAATGTGAACAACACAACACACAGAGAGGAGCAAAAGAGGATACTTTTATTGCGATACTCAAAATCACTAAAATGTCAAATTTGGGTTTTGGGGAGACTTTAATGCGGTTTTTGTCAAACATATACGCTTCTCTTTCTCTTCTGAGAAACAGCTTTGGATCATCACTCAACGCTCTGCACTGTAGCATATGAGATTTACAATGAACAGAGAAGCTGAGAAATAAATACATGGGGTTACTTTTACTCACCGGTTACAAGTTCCAAGCACATGTGGCTTAGGTTCAGCTCCTTGACCCAATGCACAAGTTACCAACTTTAACTCACTACCGCTATCAGATCCACAGATGGGAACGCGATTGAAGATTAGGAAGATCATTTCAGAGATTAAAAACAGTAACTTTTTGTGGGTTTTGGCAAGTAGCTGAAGAAAGGCACATGGTCTCGAATTGAAGGTACTGCCCCTTTGGCCTCATGTTGAGACCGCATGGAATTAAATGTCACGCTCTGCCCTTGCCTTGGACTTGTCTTCTCACCATTTTCTGATTATTCTCGTTTTGAATTAACCACTTTTTGAGTGGGTTTTAGTATCAATTATTACAAAAGCTACACCTCCTCGTTAAAGTTGAGAATTTAAGGATGTTTCAGTGAGCCTGTGACATAAAGCTTTCATGTGTTGCTTAATCTGTGGTACAACACAAGTCAACACAGCTTGACATTTTGTAGTGTGTGACAAAAACACTCCCCTTTCCCTAAACCTTAACAAAAGGCTATATAGGTTAGCTCTCTCCTATTAGCTTTTCAAAAACCAAGTCATTCACAACAGGGCTTGCCATGTGCATAAGGTCTGAGATCACAAGGTGGAGATGATAAACAGATTATCGATCGAACCGGTTAAAGCAATCCTACGAGTCATAGCAGGAATTGACATTTGCATATGAACCGGAAACCATATGATGGAGGTGAAAAAGGGGTTGTGGGCCAAACCAGCTCAAACGATCTCACATCTATACGTGGGTCATAACATGACCTAACATCTGCATATGGGCAGGAAACCACAAGGTGGAGGTGACAAACGAGCTGTGGGCTGAATCAGTTTTGATGCCATATAAATTTTCGGAGACCACACGGTGGAGGTGACAAACGGACCGTGGACCAAACCAACTCTGACACCACGTAAGTTTTTGCTTAAAACATGTTATTTATATCGAGTTTAGCTTACCCAACTAAAAAGTTAACAATGTTCCAAGTGAATCCAACTTGACATTTGGTAGTGTGTGACAAAAACACACCCCCTGTCCCTAAACCTTAACAAAAGGCTATATGGGTTAGGTCTCTCTCCTACTAGCTTTTGAAAAACCAAGGGATCCCTTCCCTCATTGTGATGGCTCGAGAGTTCACTTTTGACCTTGTAGCTGTCATTCCTTCAATTATTTGGAAATTGAGAGTGATAAATGGTTTCGGTACATCTCCTCATTAATGTCCCCAACACTACCAAGGTTCTCATTCTGCAGGCCATCTTTAAATAAGCAATTAAAGTTGATATTAATAAAAGGGAAACATCATTAAATGGGCTGGTTGTTCTTTTAGAATTTGGATTCACCAGATGGGTCTTTCATGTATATTGGGCCGATTCATTCTGAGGACTAGGAGTTCCAGTTTAGGGCCTACTTAACATTTAAGGTCCCTTCCTTGCCTGTGGTTAATTAAAGCCCGTCAACATTCAAGGGCCTTACTCTGTTTTGAATTGTGCATAATATTTGGGACGACAGAGGATATGGGTCGGGTTGGTGTTGGTGTTTCAAGCCCAAGTGTCTTGAACCGATTGGCCGTTCAATTTGCTTCCGCATCTCATACGGAGGAGAGGAAAGGGCTTGGGCTTGCACTTGTGTTGACAGGAGCTGTGGGTCGAATTGATGTGGTTGATTCAAGCCCAACTATCAAGCTCAGGTGAATGCTGGGATAATGGCTCTTGTTTCCGAGGAGACTACGGGTCTATTGGGCTCAACGGATGCTGTGGCGATTAAGGTCGTGGAGGAAGTGCTGGCTCCAACGGACATCGAGGAGCTAAGGGACACTCAATTGGTCCCGACTTCCTCCCTTCACCTTTGTAAGGGTTTGATCAGGTTTTCCCTGTTCTGTTGCCAGAAACTATTAAAAAAAGTCAAAGGGAGCAGGAGGAAAAAACCTTCGCAACCTTATGTCATGCAAACTAGATCACAAATAGAGCGACAGTGAAATTCTTCCGGCTTAGAGTATTTATAATCCTTATGGTAAGAACAGTGGTAACGCCGATGGTAACGCGTTGGCAGGGAACCAACAGTCAGCACCCTCCAATAACAACCTGTTGGTGCTGACTTTTCGAATAAATTAATGTTAGACATAACACTTTTATTTATATAATAAAAACACACATTAACATTACACGAATATAATTATCGAAGCTTAAACTAAAACATACGTTAACCACAACTTATTGAACCGAAGCGGAAACTAAACATAATTTTACACCGATTTATTTTTCGTGAACGTATTGTAACCATCTCGGGTTGTCTTTGAGAAGCTCCAAGATCGCGAACTTGATGAAAGGTTGGCGATGTCGCTCCCGATACGTTTCCGCAACCAAGACTCTAAGTTGATCATCGGTTTGTCCCGACAGGCAAGCATGAAATTTTTCACGGTATATTAAATTCAAACAATGTACCTTCTTCGAGACCCTTTGCCAGTGGTCCCTGCACTGTTTCTTGGTTTGCATCGGGGCAGCATCAGGGGCCGATTGGACGTAGTGAGCGTATACATCCGGTCAGTACCAGATATTTGGACCCGGACGGGCGTGTTCAAGCCACACAAGGACCAACACCATCTATTCTTCGTGTGGCCATGGGGCATAAATCAATAACCAATTTCGGATTAGGCTTCTTTGGGATGGGGAGAAAGATGGTATCATTTGTTAGCGGCTCTAGCGGTCCTCTCGCCATAACTTGTTGGATAAAAAACGTAACTGCAGGGGCTACTATAGGTCAACAATCTCCTTTGGCTTTTGGGAATGCTATGTACATCTCTTATCCAGACAAACTCCATGTTCATCACTGGTTTGGATCCCTTTAAGCTAGGGGTCTGTTTTGGTTACAGTTGTTGCTGGTTTAAGTTTTGGCTGCTGTACAATCTTGTTCTTTGTATAGGTTGCCTTTGTTGGCTTCTGGTTTTGGTTTATCCCCTCAATTATTGCGTGTTTTTGTGGAATATAAACCAACCATCCAGTAGGCATGTGTTGTATTTATTATCTGTCTGTTTTGTCCAATATGTATTGTGTTTTCTTGTCACTCAAGGCAAGTGTTTTGGGATCCTTTTGGATGACCATTTTTTTGTAATGTTTCCAGGAGGAGTGGTCCTCGGCTTGGCACTTCATTTCGAAGTCTAAGTCTATAAAAATTTGCTGATCAAAAAAAAAACTCTAAGGTTTCAACCCACCCACATGAATAGGAAGTGAACTAATTCAAGGTAGAAAAGAGAAAAACATCCTAAAGTCCTAGGGAGGCAATCGAGTTCTACGTTTTGTTCATCCTCCTCTTTCTTAACCGCTTTGCAATGACGAAGGCAAGCTCGAGCGATTGGGAAGGATTCGGCCTAGGATCGCGTGATTGTGGTAGCGTGAACTTTGATCATCGAGCGTCGTCACAATTCGGGTACCACCAATGGCCGTCAGACAACGACTACACCCAAGAACAGAAGTTTAGGCAAGAACACTTCAAGAAACAAAACAACATAACATCTTATGATTGTATTAGCAGTTATATTAGTTAGCAGTTATTTGTAGTTATGATAAGTTACATTATCAATCATTGTAACTATTCAATCTCTGTATATTGTCAATGACAATGCCTAATATGGCAAAGGAGCAACTGAGATGCGGAAAGGGCTTCTTGAGTCAAGTTCATGCCTCATAGGCAAAGGATCCGATTTTTCGGATTGGACACCGAGACTCGTAGTCCATTTTTCAGCGGTGTCGTGTCGTCGATATGAAGAATTACCGAGCAATCGATCTCTTGGAACATTGCTAAACGACAGACGCATTTGAGGAGATTCTGAAGGCAATCATATTGCTTGTTGCGAGGTGGTAGCGTGGAGTTGTATCCATCAAGAAGTGATGAATATGAAGGTGGTGGTGGATGGACATGGTTTAATAAAACCATGGTACAAACTTTTAGTAGCAAGAAAGTAAAACATAAAGAAGAAGAAAAAATGGAAAAAGATGGATGGGTGATGATTCATCGTCGTAGCAAGTATTTGATAAATAAAAAAATAAAAGAAAAAAATGAAGGAACCACGGGTACTCAAATTATTGCTCTGATACCCTGATGGATATTGTAATCCATTGTCATATACTGACATAGAGTATGTTTATTTATAGATTTGTGAAGAGGTACATTATTTAATATAACTGAATAGTAACGATAATGATAACTAACACATAACTGCTGATAACTGCTAATAGATTGACTAGAAACGGTTAGATAAGGAAACATAGTTACCTACCACATAATTGATGTACAAAATAAGAAATAGGAAAAACTCCATGAACTAATTATTATTAACTTGTATTTTTCACGAACTGAATGTTGACTTATTAGTTGATCAGATCAGGCCTGTACACTTAAGATAAGTACACAAACTAACATTTTCGGTTAGAGATGATAGTTAGTGTTAGGAAAAACTCTAATAACTAACTGCAATATGACTATTGAACTCAAAAACTAATTGTAGACTTGTTAGTTTTTTGAAATTTTCATAACGTTTTCTATCATCTCTAACGGAAAATGTTAGTTTTCTGTCATCTCTAATGAAAAATGTTAGTTTTGTGTCATCTCTAACGGAAAATGTTAGTTTGTGAAATTACCTTAAGTCTACAGGCCTGATCTGATCGATTAATAAGTCAACAGTCACTTTTTGAACGGTACAAATCGATGATAGTTAGTTCCTGATTTTATTCCTAAAAATATTAAAAGCTAATAATCTCAATATTTACTCGTGATGTGTTCGAGGAGGTCTCATGATCTTAAATCCTCGCATCGTTCTATATTATTATGTTGATATTTGTAGACGGCCCCCAGTGCATTGTCGATGCTGGTGTGGCCCCATAATCCAATGGTTCAATATGAGCTTTTAGACTTTCAACAATCGGAGGCTGAATCAGACTTCTCCATATCGACTCATGCGATTCGCGTTCATCTGCACGACACATTCGACGTAACCCTCGTTTTTCGTCTAGGCGTGGAGGATCCATTGGTTCATAATGTATATTGCAAATTGAAGGGTTGATTTCGGAATTATGAAAAATGTTCAAATATTCAAATCAGCGATACGTGGTCGATTCTGTGTGGTCGAAGAAAAGAAGTCGTTGATAGATATCCCGAGATTAAACTTTTTGTCTACCGTATAATCAATTTCTTATATATTCTATTTTTTTCTCACAAGAAAATATAGTAAAATATTATGTAGAATCACACAACAAAGTACTTTTATTCTGAAATTTTATCTGTGTGCATTAGAAAGAAGAAGATAAGTGGCATGATCAACCTTGAGCTCCAAAATATCACACCACTTGCATGCATAATTTCAATTTAAAAGAATACAAATAGGAGGAAACATATGTAGAAATGTGATCAATTATTGTTATGCCCAAACTGTTTATTTGAGATACATATTCTTTGTATTGCTCACTTCTCCCAGTCTTGCATCTTTGTCCATTATTTGAGATATTGGAGTAAACTAAGCTTCTAATTGATATGGCGGACCACGTTCTTACGTGCAAGACTACTCACATCGTCTTGTCGCGATCGACGAAGTGGAACTTTACGACGGAGCAAAGCGATTGGCGACGGGTGAAACTTTCAGACGGACCAAAACGTTTGGTTGTTTCCAGGTTGACGGAAGCGGAAATGCATGTTTCCGGAGGGGAATGGGGCGTCCTAACTTCATTCAGGAGTCCTCTTTGAAACTAACGAGGAGCTTAGCAAAAGAACAGTGAAAGTAACGAGGAGCCTGACGTGTTACTAGATTATTAGACGAACATGATACAAACAACTCTATGAATCAATCATATGTACCAGAAATACAACCCTTAATCAAAGGGATGAAGTTTATTGCTATTTAACTGCAAAGTTTCAAAAACTCACCAATTCCTACCAATATACACATCCATACAACACAACAACCAAAACATGAAAAGCAGAGAACTAATTCAAGGTAGAAAAGAACAGGCATGCCGGCTAAAATCCTAGGGAAGCAATGGGGTTCTGCGTTTTGTTCATCCTCCTCTTCCTCAGCCGCTCCGCAATGATGAAGGCAAGCTCGAGTGATTGGGAAGCATTCAGCCTAGGATCGCAGTGAGTGTGGTACCGTGAACTCAGATCATCAAACGTCACAGTTTGGGCCCCACCAATGCACTCCGTCACATTCTGGCCCGTCATCTCCAGATGAACTCCTCCCGGGTTGCTTCCTTCTTGCTCGTGCACGTCAAAGAAAGCTCTCACCTCCGCCTACAATATTTCACCCAGGAACAGTTATGTTTCAGGCAAGAACATTTCAGGAAAGGAAACAAAAGAACATCTTATGATTGACTACAACTAAAATGGTTAGATAAGGAAATATAGTCACCTACCACAACCGAAGACAGATGTGCTCGTGGAACCTAACTTGATTTTGGCATCTATATACTTCTCTAACATGTGACGGCCACCTACTAGGCTCAATCGTATTTGCCAATACACCAGTCAATTCCTAGTTAATGAAATCATCTTTCTTAAAAGCTACACTTTACCTACTGAATGGGGCAGAGATGTAGACATTGTCCATGCCATTGATGACATAAACATCCATCTACCTAACTCGTTGAGGGATAAAATCTGGCCAATGGGCCAGAATCGTACCATGGATATGGTCCTTACATTGACAGCAAGCAAGACCCGGACATAATGGCCACAAGGCCATCTTTGTGGAAAATGGAATAGCAATTAGGAGCAAGAAAACACTTGTTTAGTTTAAGGGATAATTGCAAAGAAGTACCTAAGGTATTTATATTTTGCAACTTGGAGCCATCTTCTTTGGAGAGTGCAAAAAAAAAACGAACTTGTCTTTTTGTTGTAACTTGTATAAAAATGATGATTTTACCCTTACAATTTATATTTAAAAAATAACAAGTAAAAAACAAAACCTAAATTTTCATATCCCTTTATTTTCTTCATCTTTGTACCGTACAAAGAGTAAGAAATTCAAGGGATATGAAAATTTTAGTTTTTTCGTTCTTCAATTATTATTTTTAAAATAATCGCCATTTTGAAAGAAATTTATACAAAAGACAAGATTAAGGCACTTCTTTTGTAATTGTAAAAAAAGGGCTACAAGTTGCAAAAAGTGAATACCTCAGGTACTTTTTTGCAATTATCACTAAATACAATGTTCTGCCGTAAGAAGTGACGAAAAGGAGAAAAATAATATAACTGAATTTAGATACCCTTAGGCTCACATTCTCAAGTCTACACCGAATTGAATAAAATTGGGATAATTGCAAAAAAAAGTATCACCTGGCATACACTTTTTACAAACCGTGGCCCTCTTCTTTGATAATGACAAAAAAGACAAAAAAGTTCCCTTCACTTATCTTTTTGTTGCACTTTGTTTCAAATTGACAATTTTACCTTGATTTTCCTCTTCCTTAAATTTCTTCCTTTTGTACCATACAAAGAGGAAAAAATTAAAGGAGATCAAAATTCAGGATTTTTTGTGTTTTACTTGAAAAAAATCAAGGGTAAAATCATCATTTTGAAACAAATTGATACAAATTAGAACAAAAATACAAGTCCAGGGAACTTTTGGACATTATCAAAGAAAAGGGCTAAGGTTTGCAAAAAGGGAAAACCTCAAAGGGTACTTTTCTGCAATTATTCCAATAAAATTTGTGGAAATAAAAAATGTAAGCCATTACAGCACAAGATTGTGCCAAGGAAATTAACAAATTCCACATCCACGTCATTTTAACAGAACTTGAGTAGATAAACTCGGGCTTCTATAATGTCACTATTTAGTTAATCTGTTAACGTTGTTCTGTTAAAATAAATTGAGGTCTAGTCTCTATACCTGCTTATATTATTCATAAGCTGCTTATAGTAAAGAACACGAGTCACAGCATTGCATGAACATTGGATAAACTAGAGCATATGTGAAGTACATCACAAAAACTCTGGAAAAATATATTATCCAACACAAACCCAATTCAGCATGCATTAGACAAACATCATGCAATTTGCTCATCACCTTTTAAGACAATACAACATGAGCAAAATGGTATGACAAATGCATAATGGATTCATTTCACATTAAAATTTGGGAAAACGTTATTTACACTCATTTATCAATGTTTTTTTGGGGGGACAAAATGACCCAAATCCAGATACCAAACAAAACTGAATGTTTGTCTAACTAAGCATTACACAAAATTTTAATGGTCATAGCCAATACTAAGCACACAACAAAACTGAAAATACAAACACTCTCCCCTTTTCTAACTTCTATATGTTTCTCAGATACCAAACACATCCAATTACTTAAAAAGCTAAGACATTGATCAACAGCAGCAGCTGAAACCTAAATTATTCTCCAGTGACTTCACAAACCAATCAAACAAAGCAGACCCATCTACAAATTTTCACGACCAATAGCCAATACTAAGCAAACAACAAAACTGAGAATACAAACACTTTCCTTTTCTAATTTCTACAAATTCTCAGTAACCAAACAGAGCTCATGCAATGTATTTCACATCCAATTACTAGACAATTCTTCAACCATGCCACATCTCTTCAATAATGGTTTAGAAACCCAAATTATTTTACAGTGACTCCACAAACCAATCAAACAAAGCAGACCCATGTAGAAATTAAGATCACATAGAGAGAGGGCGACTTACAGGGATCGGATCAGGCGAGAAACGATTGGCCGGAAGAGGAGAGGAACGACCGGTCGGAGCTGGAGGGAGAGAGATCTCCTGGTGGGTTTCGGTTCTTCGGGTCTCTCTTCTCCGCCGGTTTGTCGGAACCGAAACCGGCGCCGGCGAGGCGAGGCGAGGCGATGCGCGGATGTCTGTGAGAGAAGAGAGGAAGATGAAAGAAGAAGCCAGAGACAACGAAGGTTTCGGTTCTTCAACTCTGAAACAACGAAGGTCTTGGTTCTTCGGCTCTGAAACAACTAAGGTTTCGGAGGATAATGGGTTTGGGTTTCGGAGGCTAATGGGTACCCGAATCCAATCTGAATCCAACCCGAACCCGAATATCATTTAGTCAAACCCGAAAATAATACTCATATTCGATCCATACCCGAAATCGCTCCGACCCGATACCGATCCGAACGGTATGAAAATGGAGTATCCATTGGGTATGGAGTTTTTTGCCATTCCTAAATAAGAAGCTAAAATGTTTGGTATGTGGGTGGATCGGGTGATCTGCGGATCACCTGATCCAGATCCGAAATCCAATAAATTGCGGATGGATATTTTCCATCCGCATACAGTCCATAATCCGCGGATGTGTCTTTTACGGGCCTCGGATCGGGCGGGCCTCGGGTTGCGGATAATTTGCACACCCTAGGAATTGCACTGAACAACCCAATAAAAGGCTTTTATTAGTTACGAGGCCCCAGCTGAGGATCAACCCACTTTTCTGGCCCAAATGAATGATCGGCGTTTTGAAATATTATCAGATCTCTAGCGTCTACTGATCATTTGATTATTACTTTTGTGTATTAATATCACTTCTCGCAACCTGGAAGCTAAATTATATTTAAAAAAAGTTATGCTCACAAAATGTTTAAGAACAGTTACGTTTTGATTTTTTTTATTTGAATATTTATATATAAACTATAACACCATTCTCATTTCGACTATCTCGATTTTCGTACTTCGCGAATTATTTGTTTCTAAGTGAGTTAATTTCGGTGGTGGCTCGGCACCGGATCTGTCTTTGCTGTTTAGCGGTGTTGACCTCGCTGTGCTTGTGACTGGCCTCCTCTCTCTTATGAAGGATTGGTGGAGATGATGAGTCACGGTGTTCTCGACAAGTTTCGGTAATGTTTTGGACTGGTCCGAATAGAGTTCAGTTACTGTTGTGGTGGTTGTTTCAACGAAAAGGGAATCGTTACATCAACCATAGGACTTCGCCAAGGGCATCCCCTATCTATATAACTACTTTATAATTGTTGTTGAAGATCTATCAGCGACGCCTAGGGGACCATTTCGAGAGGATAAATGTTGGGATTTATTTGTATCGGGACAAATCCTCGTATATCTGTATGTTTTCGTAATGATTGCTTGATTTTTGCTAGGACAAGTCCGGCTGAATTAGTAACACCTAAGGTTACCATAGCAGACTAAGCTTTTGCAAGTGGCCAAGAGGTTAATTTCACAAAAACAAGCACAATGTTATCCCATGCAAATCACGACCTTGAAAACTTTTATTTTTGCACATTTACGATATAATAGAATACGACCAGTGGTTTCAGGGTGATTGTCACAAATTCAACATAACGGGTTCGTCTAGATCCCGTGACTCATCATATTTCGTGCGCTACGAATAAGATTTCCCCTATAATTTTCATTGGACTACACGTATGTGTTGGAAATAAACGTTCGTATAACAAGATTGAGAATAGAAAAAACTTATCGGATTTGTGGAATCAAACTGTGGCGTGGTATGGAGGCCACTGACTTAAAAGCAATTTGTCCGGTGAGCTCGGTGGCGATCATTTAACCGGTTGCTCCCCAAGTTTACACAGTTGCTAGCTCGATCCGTGCCCACTCACGAATAGAGCCCTGGAACTTACAGAAACAA
>JAYMSV010000922.1:0-14447 GCA_036897745.1 Erodium moschatum | reverse complement strand
CTGTGGAACACAGTTTAATTTACGGGGACTCGCATCATATCTCTGCACAGTTAGCATGTGAGTCTCATATGTGAGTCTATCCATAGTACACGCACTAACAATTTCCATTAGAATCGAAAATTCCAATAAAATTGCAGACGAGCTTATATACATCCTCCACAAAATTTGAACTCAAAACAATAATTTACCATTTTTCTCGTTCTCTGACCTACTATGTAACATAAATTTTTGTTTGCACGGACTCTTAGTGAAACTCGGATTGACCACAAATTTTAGATCCGCTTGTAGATACATATTTATGTACTCTACGGCTTATAGTTTCCTCGATTCCCTGAGGCTATCCACAGTGGGCTAATCCCAGTCTAACCGGACGAAAAAAAAAGTGGGTTCAATTAATTGAAAAAAGTGGACCGAATTTATTTTTAAATTATTTGGGCCTATGGAGAATCGTGCTTAGACCCGAATAGACAGACTACGAATCCATAGACTTTGATGGGTGTCGAAGCGACAAAATCGTGGGTTTTGAGCCTTTTCAAAAAATGTATCAAATCGATGCTCCTGTTCGACACGCAGAAGCCTCCAGTGTCGATAGTCTAATTGAACATCAAAATTGAACCAATGCGAAAAGAGGGAGAAAAAAATATCACATACGATTTTTCTGGTGCAACGCCCATGACAAGGGGCTCGGTGGTGCTCTTCCCTACATAGCTCGTGTCAGGCAACACTACGCAGCTGCACGACTCACAATTCACACAGAAACCGTCAATATCACTTTCCCGGGAAACAAACAGACAATAAAATATGATTTTCTCGAGAAAAGGGAAAAAAAACGAAACACAGAGTTAGCAAACATTTACCCTCCGCAAGCAACGTTTCCTCCGCAGCACGACATTTTCAGAGATTTTCCCGAGAAAATGTACGGAGAGAGCTAATTGATTAGAATAGCGAGTTGGTTTTCAGAGATTTTCCCGAGAAAATTTGAAGAGCGAGAGCTAATGATTTGTGAGATGGTTTTGAAAAGTTGAGGATGAGAAGTATTTATAGGATATTGATCCATGTATGTAGATCTTGAGTCAGGCCAAATCCACACTGTACTGCAACTGTATCTATAAGACATGTTAAAAGTTGTACTTTGTTTTGTTATAACCTATTTTGTTTTATTAAGTCTGGTCAAACCCAACATATTCGGACAATATGAGGCTTATTAAAATTTGTATTTTTATGTTCTCTAATAACCCATTTTGTTTTATTTTATAGGTTAATTGTCAAAACTTATCTTTATGTATTGGTCACGTGCGGAATACTCCGAAATTAATTTGGTTAATAAAATACATTATTTTTTGGTCACATATCGTTTACGTGCTTTTATAAATTGGTCACGGATCACTTATATGTCTCATGAATTACTTACAAATTTATATGTTTTAAGAATTGACGTTAAAAGTGTTGAAATTTGTTTTAAATCGTGCCTATAACTTACCATAATTTAGGATAATTTTTTGTACGTGACCAATACATAAGGATAAGTTTTGACAGCTAACCCATATTTTATTTATTCTTTATTTTGTCTTGCATTAATGTGATTTATAAGTGGTTTGTTTTAACATCACAATGCAAGGAGGATGATCTCAAATTATTTGGTAACTATATATTCCAATTTAGTATCTTAAATATTTATTAGTTAACATTTCATTAACTCATCTATGTTTGACATTACATTTTGTAGAATTGATACCCGATTAATAGTATAAACGACTCAAAATCGACTCAAGGAAATAACTTGATCTTTTTACACATGGATGTTTGATTCGATATAAGTGATCCGATTTGAACAAATGAGAACTTACTAGAACAGAATCATCTTGAGATGAAGAGTAATCCACACACTGCTACAAACATTGAGGTTAGAGGCAATGATTTATTCAGTGAAATACACCTTTCAAACATTTCATTAAAGACTTCTGTAAAATCTGGTTTATATATAATATGATACACTATTAAGGGTACTAAGAGTCAAATTCGATAGAATTAAACCTTAGCTCAAAAGAAATACCTTGGCTCGAATGCCACGGACAAATAAAAATAGATAATTTCCTGAATATTAAACGACTCAATATACAAATCTGTATGATCGGTTCGAGATCAACTAATTTACAAAATAAGCTCAGTCACGAACACGATGCAACTCAAGTTCGAATCAAATAACGAATCAAATCAGCATACAAATCATAAAAATCGAGCTCAATTGTCATATAAACCCAGTTCAATAGTTTAATGACAAAAGGGCATGTTGATTTAACCAATAACCCATAAAAAAAGATGCCAAAAGCTATTCAACTGACAAAAAATGTGTCCTCAATGACCTTTAAATTTAACCAGAAAGGCTTCAAGCAAATCAGTGTTCAAAACTGAGCACACAAGCACACTATAAATTCAAGTGAAAAAAAATGCAAATGCATATTTCGAAAGCTGTTGATATCGCGCTATATAATAGGTATATTCTATATACAATTTTGGTTGACTCCCCCAAACCCACTGTCAATCATATCATGAAACTAAGATATTTATATAATAAGCTTTGATAAAATAAAATAAAAAGGTAATCGAGATGGGATTTGTCGACCCTTTTCATAAAACCAAAAAAGCTGAGCCCATTACATGTGTGGAGTCACCAAATCAACCCGGTTTTGATCCAAGGCAGGGAATGATCCTGTACCTGCCCATACACCGTTCACTCAGTGAAATTCATATCACGCATGTTGCCCACGTAAAGATATTGCCAAGAACAAAGTTTATTCGAAACTGAAATTGTAAAATGATGTTTTAGGGGTAATTGCAGAAATTGAACTTGTGGTTTACACTTATCTTCTAAAACAAACAAAACTTCCTTGAATTAAAAATTCAATATATATTCAAAACAATTAGTATTTCAAATCCTCTCTCGATTTTGAAGGGTATCATTCACGGTGCAAAATAAAAATTGTCCACAAGACCAAGTTGCAACACTTTTTAGAAGACAAGTGTAAACCACACGGGGCATTTTTTGCAATTACCCCTAAAAAGATAAAAGAGAGGGAACAAGCCAAACTTTGAGAATACTAACCTGACAAAGCTGTACATCCAACCATGACCCATGACACCTTTCAACTCCATTTTCGGTCCCCTTAAAAGTCCATTTAACTCAAAATTCTTATCTACCAGGGAGATCTGGAAATAATAATTTGAAAAAAAAAACAATTCAAACACACAATTCTTTTATCTAGTTTGGTATGAAACAAAGGGATAATTGCAAAAAAAATATTCTTAGGTATTCACTTATTGCAACTTGAAAACCCTTTCTTTAATAATTGCACAAAAGTACTCTGAACTTGTCTTTTTGTTGCGCTTTGTATAAATTTGTTTCACAATGATGTTTTACCCTTGAAAAAAATAAATTTTAAAAGTAATAAGTACAAAACAAAAAAAAATCCAAAATTTCACATCCCTTAAATTTCTCGCTCTTTGTACATTACAAAGAGGAAGAAAATCAAGGGATGTGATATGCTGGATTTTTTTTGTTTTAAATCTCAAGGGTAAAATCATCATTTTGATACAAAAAGCAATAAAAGCCAAGTTCAAGGCATTTTTTTTTCCATTACCAAAGAAGAGGGATACAGATTGCAACAAGTGAATACCCCGTGGTCCTTTTTTTGCAATTACCCCTAAAACAAACAATACACAGTACTGACCTCCAAGAACTTAAACATGAAATACCAAACTAAACCAAGAAGAAAGAACCAATAGTTGTTTGGCCAAGAACCTTGGAACTCCGATCAAGGCCATGAGAAGCCACCTAACATGCAACACATGATGTTCAGTGCATACGGAACAACTGGAAATGAGAACATAAATATGAAAAGAAAAAACATCAATAAAATTTATATTACCATGTAATTTAGAGCTGCATAACGCTCTTCGTTCAAATACAGTGGCTTTCCCCTTTGCATTTCCACATCCTATAATAGAACAGAACAAAGTAAATTTACAACATTTAAACTAAATTGAAATTGAAGGGATAACTGCAAAATAAAGTGCCCTGGGGTATTTACTTTCTGCAACATGTAGCCCTCTTCTTTGGTAATTGCAAAAAAGTACCCTGAGCTCGTCTTTTTGTTGCATTTTGTATAAATTTGTTTCAAACTGACAGTTTCACCCTTGGAAATTAAAATCTAAAAAATAATAATTAAAAAAACAAAACAAATTTGTATATCCCTTATATTTCTCTCTCCTACAAAGAGGGAGAAAATTCAGGGATATAAAAAATTGATTTTTTTTTGTTTTTTACTTTTTATTTTTTAAATCTAAATTGTAAGGATAAAAATTGTAATTTTTATACAAATTGCAAAAAAAAAATCAGAGTACTTTTTGCAATTATCAAAGAAGAGGGCTACAAGTTGCAAAAAATGAAAACCTCAGGGTGCTTTTTTGCAATTACCCCTAAATTGAATACATACCTAAAGGGGATACAAAAAAAAGATTAATTATTACCTCTTCACCAAATGCATCCAAGTAGAGAGATGGCCAAGGAGCCTGACGCGCAGACCTTTGAAGCAAAATCGTTGTTCTCTATCATATTAAGAACAATCTATCAGGTCCACCAACAAACACAAAGAAAAATGAAAAAAATCACAAAACTTGTATCAAACGTGTGTCGAAATACCCTGATCAGCAAAAATACACCAATACCAGCACCACAGGCCATTGCGTGAGTTTGGCATCCACTTTCCCTTTTAAATAAGCAATAAACCCAATGTCAAAATTGTAAGAAGTATGCTAGAAAATGTTGCAACCATATAGAGTAATGTACAATGTAGAAAAAAAGGAGAATCTCACAAAAGTACGCTAAATGACAAAAACAACAGTTTAGGGAACTCGGTCAAAATTTACAATACTAGTGGCAGTTTTTGAAAATAAATTAAGGGTTTGTCATTTATTACCAAAATAAAGTATGAAATGGGAAAATTTATAAGTTAAGTGTACTTGGAAGTGAGAGATGTGACAAAGTTTGTGTACTTTCGTGAGGCGGATACAACAAATGTGATTTAGGAAGCAATGTCCATAACCAATAGTAACAGTGATGACAATGGACAGAAAACGAACCTGCAGCATGACTTCCAGCTCGGAGAGCATAGCCTACCACATAATAAACATAACGCAGGTTCCTCAAGAGGAGATTTGCAGTCCACGCAATGTTGCTTTATATACCTGGTTAAGTGCACACAATTTTGTATCAATCACATTTAAGTCCCCCAATATTGCTATATCTCTAAGACTAAGAGCATCTAAAGTGGATCGGCTTAAGATTGGTGTTCAGCTTTTTGAGGAGAGAGAAACAACAAAAAGGCTTGAAACAGCAAGCAGTTAGACCATTGGAGAGCTTGGTGTTTTGAGAGGGAAACTGAAACACCAAGCACTTAAGCCAAATGTCTGGCTTAGCCACTGTATATGCTCTGAAGGCGAGACTAAAACAAACCTTTGCAAGAGATCCTGATAAACATGAGGCAGATTCATCAACTTAAATGGAGCTGCAGGGGTGGTGTGCATGAGACTTTGACTTTTATGACACTCGAAGTCCTTGCAAAAATGAGAGAACCATTTCGAAACTAAAGATCGTATCCTCTTATCCTTAAGAACAACATCGATTGATGGAATCTTAAACATGTTCTGCAGTTTCTGAATTTCAGTGAGCTCCAAGGTGGTATTGATAATATCGTTATTAGCATGAGATGATCCGTCCGACACATGACCCCTGTCACAAAATGGCTTTGGGGCAGAAGAGTTCAGTAGTTTCCAAAGCAACGCACATCTTCGCAGGTAGGGGAAACTAAAGCTACAAAGTGTGTCCTCTATGCTACGCGAGGAGTCGATATAGTTAGAAACAAAGTACTGCTGAGCACATTTAGATTCTCCCATGGCTCGGAAAATGTCTGTTATCAAGCAATCATCAAGACCTAATCCACTAATTTTGGAGTGATATTTCCCACAATATGTAATTATCCCCTGCATTGTATCATAATCAAAATTAGAAAACCGACCCAGCAAGAATTCTTATCAGGGATAATCTCACTCAGCTACCCTTAAGCATGCACCTTTCTCAATCAACTACCCCCAAGTTCTTTTAGTCTCAAATTACCCTAATTCCATCAACTTTTGGGTGTGAAAATGATGAAAATACCCTCATGTAAAAAAAGGGTTTTTTTGCCATTTCACACCAAAAAGTTTATAGAATTGGGGTCATTTGAGGCTAAAAAAACTGAGGTTGTCATTTATTTTTAAACTTAGGGGTAGTTGATTGAGAAAGGTGCATGCTTAAGGTTAACTGAGTGAGAAAATCCCTAAACATAATTGACTGTGGCATAACACACCTGTGCTAAACAAACAAGGTAGAATATATGAACCAGAGACAAGAATGACTCCTCGCATGATAAGAAAGGGCACGGAAGACAAAAGAGAGCCCACATCAAAGATGAAAACGGGTCACGAGAAAGGATAGGATCAGAAGCTCGCTTCCAAAATTGAATCTCTGCATATGAACCTTCCTTCTCACCATGTTTCAAGATGCTTAACATATTACCTGTGAAAGCATCAATAACCAGCAAATAAGTATAGAGTGTATAAATACCTATGCAACTGAGCTAGTGTGCTTGATAATTATGAACTAATGCAGAACATGGGCACCAAACTACTAAGTTTACTTAGACAACAAACTTTATATTGTGAACTATTCTAACAGACTACATAGAAACGAGAGAATTGAAACTAAGAACTCACTTACACTAGAGGATATTAAAGCAACAACCATAACCCTTAATGAAAAGCACAATGGAAAGTTCCATACCTCTTTGGGATATGTCATTGGGATAGTCTCCAGAAACCCCAGAGCAGATAGACTCTGCAAAGAGTTGAGTACCTCTAAATCTTTGAAGCACGAGAAGAGTACTTTTACTTCTCATGCTCTGTACAATTCTTAGCATCAAGGACAAAATAAACCCACTTGAAGACTCGAACTCTCTGAACAAGGAATCAATACCATAGATTGTAGTCATATACGTCCTTCCAGAACGTGCGGCAATTTCAGTTGAAGCAATGGAGTATTTGAGAGTGTCCCACATTGTCGTCATAGTGTGACTCAACCTAGCAGATTTTGAAAATCTATCCGATTTTTCCGTGAAATACATCTTTGAGAGCACACGTGCCACTGAGTCGAGGTTTGGTCTTAATATACTATCTCTCTTTAAAGGTAAGGCTTTAAGAATTTCAGCATTCCCAACCTCATGTGCAGCAGATTGCAAGAGACATAAAGCTTGCTGAATACGAGAGGGGTTAATCTTTTCATCTGACACTAATGGGCCTCCGATACATGATGAACCAGTTATCATAGGCTGCTTCCAGATTTTCTGAACATCTCCTGCTAACGCGGGTAGTACAGAATTTGCAAGTCGGCGACATACAGGGCAGAGGAACTCACCCTGACAAACCAAATTTATGTGCATGAGTGTGAGAAGGGATAGAATGAAGTACGGTAAATTGCACATAACTACATTTATGAATTTCCCACAAAGACATGGCCCCATAGTAAATTTCCCATAAACACATGACTACCCCCATCAAAAACTAGGGTACATGACTTACACATGAGTGTAAATTTTGTAAAAATAAACCAAAAAAGCTCACTCTTACGCTTTACCGATTTCAATTAGATTTGGTTCTAATCCTCCATGGAATCATATTCGATCGGAAGATTCAAGGATGGAAATGAATACTTCTGGGATACTATCAATTTTTTAACACGCATGTGAATATTCACAAGGGTAGTTTTGTGTCAGTGAAAAATTTACCATGCGGTCATGTGTTTGTGGAAATTTACAATGGGGCATGCGTTTGTGGACAGTTCATAAAAATAGATATGTGCAACCAACCCAATGAAATGTAGACATTACTTGAGAACATAAAAGAAATAGATGCAAAAGAAACACACCTGATCGGGATCCACAATATGACCTCCTTCAAAAACAATTCTTCTCACAAATCTGCATGAAAAATCAACATAATATTTTTGTGCAGTCAAAATAATGAGTCAGATTTTATGGATTAGACCTGAAACATACTAATGCACCCATTAAATATACAAATAAAATATTTTTCACTTGACATAGACAATAAAACGGGTTTATTTCAAACACTGGCCCTTTTCAGATGAGAGGGCTGCAATTATTAGTTTACTGACACAAGCTTGCGTATACCTCTTAACAGATCAGAATAAATCTTGCCAAAAGAACAGTTACCTCTCCTTCACCGATTCCAAATAGCGATCTAGACATCCTTGATGCACAGCGTGTCCACATGAAGACACAAATATGCCATCACAACCTGCAGGGCCGAGACCATCATATGCTGGAAGTTGTGTATTAGATGCCAACTGTATCCTATCGCTGGGAGGATTCTCGGATGTTGAAGAAACTTCTGATGATTCTCTTGAAAGAGCAGCTATGTATTTTCCAAGTACAATAGATTCTGCATCTTTTCTTCTTTCTGGACTGCTGTCAGCAGCAGAAGAGTTGTTTTCCTCATTCATAAAATCTGACTGCAGAAGATGATCTTGCGCATCTCTACGAATAGAGTGATACATATCTTCTTCTAATTTCTCAAAGGCATGTGTGTTCCTCTCCTTTCTCTCGTTGGCTTTGCTTGGCACTTGAATATTTCTCACTGAAGGAAAACGTGCTTTGATAAATTCTAGAAAAGCATCTATCTCTGCAGGTTGTCCATTAACTGCAAACTCATTGACTGCATCCTGAACCAGCTGTGCTAACTGACAGGATGAATTTTCCTCTGAAGAACTTGTTTCAGATTGATCAGTTAACTTGTTTGCCACAGCAGAGGCATGTTCCTTATCCGTCGGGCGACCTTGCTCCCACGATGGGGGAGCTCTGTCAACGAAACTCAAAAGCCTAGATTTCTTGTTCCGAGCACAAAGGAAATTTGGCATAATCAGTCAACAATGCAGCAATTGTTCTTTCAAGTGACTCAACAGTTGACATACAAAAGCAGATACTTACCTGTAGAAGAACCAGGAAAGATACAGGATGTTGGGAATTCGAATCATGGCAAAGAGAGCAAACATCTTGCGCAGGTTCTTCAGCATTATTTCCAGCATCTTGGTCAGAAATTTCTTGTTCAAAGTTTGAACTTTCATCCTCGGTTGTATCAATGCTCGCCATAAACTTTGACTGTTCAGCTCTCATTTTTTCCTGCATAGGAAGTAATACTGACAAGTAAGCCTAGAATGATTAATTCAACACAAACCGCAATTCTATTTGGAGCAACCCAGTATAGAGGTAAAGAAACTAGCATCAGCAAATTCAGAAAAATGCAACCACACCCAGCATTATAAGAAACTTTAGCTGTTCTAAGAGAACCCTTTGCAAACTAAAAGGCACCACCTTCTGTTTGCTCATTCTATACTAGGGACGAAAGGCATTGAACAAATTAGTGTTATATCAAAGCTTGCTTGTCTAACTGGTCAAGCACTTGAACTCGGGTCTTGGGAACTGGGTTCAAATCCCAGCAGTGGTACCTCACTTCTATTTCTCTTCCCAACTTCTGTTGGGTCTCTCTATCCAGCCCTTGTTGGGCCTCTCTCTAGGTGGGGGTCAAGAATTTAGTGCTCTCTTCTACCTAAGGGAGCCAATTTCTTGCTTGATACATCAATCTTAAAAAGTTATTTAAGAACCAAAAATTGTTTGGTGCTCCCTTCTACATAAGCAAGGTCTTGAATAGCATTGAGGGAGTTTCTAGTATAAACCACGTGCATTGCCTTTCACAAAATTGTTGTGCATGATATCTCACCAATATAGCAGCCTGTCTCTCTCGAGCTTTTGCTTTGCGTTTCTCACTATCAGAAGCTGAACCCGATACATTTTTGCCTCCATTACTTTGTGGTAACTGGTTGATCACTTCAGGTGCAAGTTGTTGAAGTTTTCTCATGCATCCAGAATCTATCTCAGCAAACTTCTTTAACAAACTTTCAATCAATGAAGAAAGGTTGCAACTGCCAGCTTCCATAATGGTGTCCATATTCTCTTTTCTATGCATCCTCATAAGTGCAACAAGAAGAGACAACAAGCACTGTGTGCCAGCACCATTAAGTAACGCCTCATCAATTTCCTCAACAGCAAGAGCTGCCACTGGAACAGGATCTCCTACGAAACATGAGAGATCACCAGATTCCTTCGACTGAAAGGAGATATTTAATGCCAGTGAAAGCAAGTGCAATGCAGACAGAAGAACACTATCTGGAGCACGAGATTCAGTCAGCTTGTCTGTGAAAACAGCATGAAATAGAACTGCTCGGATAATTTGTAGGAGAACTCTACAAGTAGCTACTCCAGCTATCCCCTTAAGAGGTGGATAAATTGATGTCCACTTTGGCAGCTGAGCAGTAAATGCAGAAACACTACAAAAATGTTGGTATCTTTCTTCTGCCACTTGCAAATCCCTTAGGCTCCAGCGAGGGTGATACAAATCCAGCTCTTTCCAATACGTCCAACGCAGTGAATATTTACCCTGAGAAACAGAAATTATCAGGATGGATAATACAAACACGGACAGAAGATACAAGCCACAGTAAAAACCTGATTAATGCCAGATGGGTTGGAATACTGGGCTATGGTGTCCAGAATATCCTGGAGTTGATCAAATTTAGAAAGATCGCGAGGGAGAGACTTGACCAACTGACTGTGAGTGGCATCTCCTACAACTAACTTATGAATCAACTCTCTTTTCACACTTTCAGCTCTACTGAGCCCACAAAATCGCCTTTCTTTGATTATCTGTATAAGAAGAGTGAGCATCTCCTGTACCAAAACCGGTTCATACCTGAAAAAAAAATTATTAAGAAACCCTAAATACCATCAATTACAATCATTGTGGAATAGACTCACAAATTAAATCATGCTCTATGTTCAATGCAACAACTAAGCATCTAAATGTGTTCTTTGGCCTCAGTCTTTGATATATCAAAAGAGAACAGGTTGATGGAAGTTCTAATTAGAGATGTACTATCAAACCCATCATTCCGCAGATTTTTTTATATTGGAAGTATGATAGAGGTTGAGGAGATGAACACATACTCATTGGACCTTTCAGAATTTAGTAAAAGGTAGCTTGAGAGCCCAAAGCGTTCCAAAATTCTGCTGACATAATCATCGGCTGGAGCCAATGAAGCACAGCACTGAAGCAGGAAAAGATCAAGCTCTAGATCCAGTCCCGACCTGCAGTTTAACCCCACTAGGAATAAGCCACCATCACTACATAAGGGAATATCATGCAAGAGAAGCTGAAGCAAGATACATTACCCGAAATAGATATGACATAATTTACTTACCAACGAACTGTACGGTAACATTCACAGGACAATAGAGCAGCATCCCCATTCTTCCGCCACATTCCTGCATGAACTTGGGCACAGAACACCCTCGTACGCAAGGGATGCTCCATAGCAAAGGCAGAAAACCCATATGGATGGCAATTTCCCAGAATGTATCCAAAGAAATCAGAATATCTGGCACTAGTCATGTTGGGCATTCCAGATTCTCCATAGCATCTTCCTAATGCTTTTTGTAAAAGCAATGCAAGTAACCGGTGCAACGGGATGTGAATAGATATTTCTTGTGAACTGACATCATAGTATATATCTGGCCAATTGGCCAAACTCAGCACACGTAGGGCATCTAATTCTACTGCACATTCTGCCTCCATAGCACAATCATCACCCGTAGAGCTCTGGCCATTAGCTGAATCATTTTCACCAGTAACCATCGGCTTACTATCTTGCCCTATAAGTAGGCCACTCTCTGAATCAATACTCATTCTCAAACCAATATTTGCAGATGAAACACCTTGCTTAGCATTATCTTCATTTGAACTGGTAAGCCTACTGAAGATAGATTTGCCTTTCCTAATTTTGGACAAGGTTTTCCGCAATGCTAGGAAATTGCTACTAGAAATGTTGCTACTATTTGGGGATAAGGTATTGAGATCAACCCCAGAAGTATTATCTACTCCCAGTGAATTCTCTATAGCCCTCAGGCACTCGTAGGTTAAGAATGTTACGGATGGTGGAATTAGAAGGGGGAAAGTGGGCTCTGATTTAACTTCAACAGACATTGGTGTGTATGAAGTAGCACCGCTCCTCCCTGTTGGACTACCTGCTGAGCTTTCTTCAGATAAACGACCAACTTTTGCATGTCTTGGTCCATCAGTGTCATCCATATCCATATCTTGTTTGTATTTAGTCGAAAGAGTCTCGTCAACTTTCTCTTCAAGTTCAACAGAAAATGCTCCATTTACCAAAAGAACATGGATGCTTGAAATACAATGACATAAGCCAAAAGGAATATGCATATTATCGTTTTCTTCTTCTATATGGATGCCTGTTTCTCTCTTTTGAGGGTTAATTCCTTGCACAAAACCCACAAGTTTAATCCAAGTTTTCAAGATATCTCGTTGTTCCTGAGTTACATATTTGGGAACCTCAGCATGGCTCATAACAAATCGAATATCTTCAACAACACGTATAGTGAGTTCATACAGATTTCCCCACTTGGTAACCTGCAAAGAGATGGTCATCAATAGCCTTTCCCTGAACAAATATGCATACATCTATTAACATTCTACAAATGAGAAACCTCAACTTACAGATACTTTACCACAGACTATATTATTATTTCAGACACAAGTCAATACAGATATCAAGGTATTCCAGAGCAGTTGAAGTACCACACAAGATTTACATATGATTACTTAAAGAATGAGACAGAAACTCAACACATACCTGTAAACGGCCATCTTCTCCCGCGCAGAAAATAAAAATGTCTCTCAAACATCCCAACAACGTTGTCAGCAGATTTATTTCCTTAACCAGGCGTGGGGTAAGAGTCGGCACTGTAAAGATTTGGACGGAAAATGTAGGGAGTAGTTGATACTTATTGAAAGCACGATCATTATTCTCTTTGATGACTTCATTTACAACAATTGGGTAATAATCTAAAAATACTTTGGCAAACTCATACTTAAAAACAGGTTCTCCTAGCAATTTAAGGAGCAACTCATGGAGCTTTTTCACAACAGCTTCACTCAAGTATCTTTCTGCCTTCACCAGAATCTCCAATAAACCCACCGAAGAGCAAAGCCTCCTAGAAACAAAACTAAGCAAACTCTCACTGTACTTGCAGAATTCTAAAAGCATCTCAACAGTCACAAAAGTTAGCTCATTTGCAACCTTCTTAACCTGTATAGCACGATCACCAGTCCTAAGAGCTCCCTGACAAATAGCTTCTGCAGACAGTAGTTTGTTTTTCCAGCATATAAAAAGAACATCGAGGATAGGCCCCACAGAATGTGCAAGCTCTAATGGAAGCGGTTGTATCTGCTCAGCACCTTTATGCCTTGAGCAAAAGCCCTCCCGTTTCCATGCTGTCACATCCCCACAGTCACAGCAACCACCACCTGTATATATGACAGAATAATCATGGCCCTCATGGTTCCCATTCTGGAAGCAAGGAACGCATATCGCACATGTCGGGTCATACTCGCATGTCCTGCAACGGTATGCAATATCATTATTTCCCCACACGGCAGCACAAACACCCCGCTGACCAACACTCATATCAGAAAGGAACTTAAGGGCAGCCGCTGGTTCACCCTCAAACATCAACCATTGTAACCAAACCATGCTTTCACGAAACCGGCCTTTCATTCCCACTGAAGTCTTTTTAGACCCCGCAGCCTTAGCTTGCTGGAGAGCCTCGGCCACCTCTTCATCGGTAGGTAGCGTAGCAGATACCAACTCCGGAATCAGTAACCGATTACCCTTGACATAATCAACTAAACCAGCTTGATGCCTCTCCAGTACCTCACCCGGAACTCCATGTTGAGCAAGTCTCTGCCAAATGGTAAGAGAAAAACACGTTATAAAACCCCCACAAATTTTCAGCTGCATTTACGAAAACTGAACAAGCAAAACAATTCTCAGCCACATTTGAGTGTGAAAAATTAGCAGTGATTCCTAGAAACCTCCATAATTGGGGCATTCCAACAAAATGCTACACTAATCCATAAAACCCCATTTCTCAGTTCTTAACAGCCCCTAATTACTAAACCCAAATAACACAAAATACCCACAATCTAGCTCTTCTCCTAAACTTGTTCAACAATTCTCCCAATTCAGTAACACATTGAGCAAAACATAAACAACCCAGAACACACAAGATCAACAGAGAGAGATTAGAACCGTACACGAACGATTCGATCGCGAGGCTTAACAGGAGCAGCGGACTCGGGAGGGGGGTCGATGTCCATAGACTCCATGGCCGAGCGCCACCACCGACAAACCAGCCAGTCTGCGC
>JAYMSV010000921.1:0-14455 GCA_036897745.1 Erodium moschatum | reverse complement strand
CCCTACCTGCTCCCCACAATGTAGAACCCTCTCAAATTCAGGGGAGCGCACCTCAAATACTCAAAACTCTGCGTCCTGCGCCCGCGCCCCTACGATGTGGATGCTCTAAGAGCGCCTCCAGCGGAAGGAGAAGGAGGCCAGTTCGGTGCAAGGATATCAGCTCAGTGACTAATCGCAAACCCTACGACCGTCACACATTTCAATGACGTGGATTTATGAAACCCGAAGATACTTCCAATTTCATTAATTTCAGCTCCAACTCGACTGTATATCCTAGCAATTCATAGGTTTAACAATTTGGCCATAAAAGAGAAACTAAGAAATGATGCTTTGATCACTGGAGATGCACTGTTAGGCATTGTTATGCTATTACCACTGAAGATTTAAGTCTATGGAGGCCAACTTCCAGAAGATGTGGTCACCCAAGAACAGGTGGAAGAACAGTAACATAATCGATAAAACACTCTCAAACTCATGCAAACAAAAGTTCCATCTAACAAAAATACATAATAATCACAAGTTGTAACACTCTTGACTCATACTCAAAACTCTACACTACATAGAGGATAGGACAGAGAAAACTTAGCAATGCAACTCATATCTACCGGACAATTATGTCATTAAAACATGTTAGGGTCACTCAACTGGTAAGTCAGTTACAGGAAAATGACAAACCATGAATACAGGCACATTTGTAGAACGAGAGATCATTTCAAAGTATATACTCTACTGGACTTCAAGGAACCAGCAAACATTCAAAATATGATTATGCATCCAAAGACACATGCAAAACACAAAGTTTAATTAAATCACCATAAAAATGAAACAGATTTAGTGTTCTGCAGTTTTTTGCTTCAACCACGTCTGCATAATTTTTGCAGTGTGCAACACTAACACTAAAAATTAGCAGTACTGCTGTTCAGACCTATAAAATTTGCAGATGTTGAGAATACAAATTATTATGTAAATTTTACATTTCTGAACAGCAACCCTGCATATTTGCATGTCAATGTAGCACAATGCAAAGAATGCAGTAATGGAGTGATTAGAGCAAAAAAAACTGCATAGCACAACATTGTTGGATTTTGCAGAATGGGCTGAGAAGCTCTGACACAGAAAGTTATGCATGACATATCATTGAGAAAGACCATACAATGGCTAGGCGATAAACAATATGACCCATGCGAATAAAACATTCCAGAAACACAAAACAATGATCCATCAACTATCTTACTAAGAGCAGTTGTGAATATAAGAAACCAGAGAACATCTAAAGCAGCTCGGCTGTCTCTCAATTGGAAGGGGACTATCTTCATTCATCCCAAGTAGACCCAACAAATGCAAACAATAACAACAAATGCAAACAAGTCATCACAATAACAACATTATTAGTTACAAACAAATCAACCAAATATGAACTAGAATGCAGATTAGATACTGGCCCTTATATGTGAAGCTCGTGACAATGATAAGATAGACTTTTACCAAATACAGCAATGAGGCATAGACCAACACCAAACAACTGCAAACAACAATGATCATAAACCAATATGCAGTTTATATACTTCATAGCAGAAATAATACTTATGACAATGATAAGGCATAACACAATTAGCTGAGAAAATACAGTATACAAGGCATTGATCAATTTACAGCTTTGATCAACAATTAAGAAGCATATCACAGGAATAAAAGGAAAGCATGCATTTTGGAAAATTGACTATAGATAATCTAAAGTATTAATCAAAACATGTTCCATCAGAATAACATAAACCATAAACGATAACAAGCAAACATGTCATGTTGAGAAGAAACTAAGGATCCATTTGAGAACTTTAAAACCCCAAAATGCCGAAACGAGAATGATATAGTAACCTAATCGCCGCCAGCCTTCTGGTAGACATAGGTCAAGCCGCACTTTCCACAGTAGTGACGGTCAAAGTGGTTGGCCATGAAGGTCCCGGCACCGCACTCGGCGTTAGGGCACTCCTTCCTCAGCCTCTGGACCTTTCCGGAGTCATCGACCTTGTAGAACTGCAGAACCGCGAGCTTCACCTTCTTGTGCTTGTGCTTGATCTTCTTGGGCTTGGTGTAGGTCTTCTTCTTGCGCTTCTTCGCGCCACCGCGGAGGCGGAGCACCAGGTGCAGGGTCGACTCCTTCTGGATGTTGTAGTCGGCCAAGGTCCGGCCGTCCTCGAGCTGCTTTCCGGCGAAGATGAGGCGCTGCTGGTCCGGGGGGATGCCCTCCTTGTCCTGGATCTTCGCCTTGACATTGTCGATGGTGTCGGAGGACTCGACCTCTAGAGTTATGGTCTTCCCGGTCAGGGTTTTCACGAAGATCTGCATCTTTGGAGCTGGTTGCGAGGGAGGTCTAGGCCTCAAACGAAGGGTTTATATATTGAGGGATTTAGGGTTTGGTGTTGATAAATTGCAGATTTATGCTGCTGCGAGTCCATGAGGCTTGATGCTCGTGTGGGTGTGTGATTCGATTATGGCTTCCATTAACCAATTGACAGTTGACACATTCTTTGGGTTATCGAACCGTATAGGCCCATTTAGAGCACCTTTAGTTAGACTTCGAAATCCAAGTAACAGCCCAACTTCAATTATCCAAATTAGAGTCATTAATTAATTGATTGAGTTTTTTTTAGCTTAAGCATGCTTATATTAAATATAAGCGTTCGAACGCACGTACCACTGAAGAATCAATAAGAATTTAAAAGAAAAAAACAGAATTTCAAAAAGAACACTTACAAAAAAGAAAGCAACAAGTCCACGTATCGTGGGACAAATAAAAACGAAAATTCGATCTCCCAATTCGTAGAGTTAGAACTCACTTGTCAAATGTTCAGAAGGTGTCGCTAGGATAATGTTGCGATATCGGTCAATACCACATGTACAACTGTTGATGACGGGGGGTAGGATGGAGCGTGTCCATTCCAAATAAGATGTAGTGTCATGTTAGACTAAGTTCTCCTCCGAAGATCCAGCTAACGTCGTCCTCTCTCGGATGATAAATGAGATGTTGGCTCCCGAGATGGTAGGGGAGAAACTTTCTGATACTTGGTGGAACTTTTGCCATCCTACGATCAGTGAGATAGTGGTACTCACTGACCCCTCACTGGCCCCAATGATGCTCATTAGGAGAGGCGAGGGTGTTGACTGCCCCTCATCTATCTCCCGTAAGCTCCATACAAGTCCACCCCGTTGGGGAGATTCTCTGTTCGGTCTAAAGCCAAGTCATTCATTTGGTTCCCTAGATCCTTGAGCCCCCCACGGAGTGACTAGGAGCACTCCTCTTCACAGTCCCATGAACCGCTGCCCTGGGGGAATCCATGTCGGACCCGAATCCTACCATGATGGTTGTCCCACACCTGGAGAGAGACTCCCCACCAACGGAGCAGCCCTCCGATGTCGTTGTTCCCCGTGACGGTTAGACTTGTCCCTCAAGCTTTGGCTAGGGGGCATTCACACGACTCTGGTTCCATTCGTGAGCCGGTTCCGATGCTTTATTACAAACCTCTCGTCCCTAGTCTCGCCACACCCATCCCTCATACGCGGCGGACCGTGAAGCCATCACCATCACAAAACATGGTCGAGCTTCGCAACAAGACAAGATCTGCCTTACCCCCACGTTCCGGGCCACGAGCTGGATCACACGTCTGGATTTATGTCGTTATCCCGTTTTTGTGTCGGGGCCAAAAGAAGGTGAAGGACGAGGTCCATCCAACCGTGTTCTGCCCCCACCGACGATTCATCCTTCAACAGCCCCGTTGCGAAATCCACACCGTACCACCATGGGTGCACTCCTAGAGTGGACTTGTGACCACCAGACAAAAGTTGAACAAGGGAAAAAATATATTGCATGATTCTCACCCCACCCCCTATCGTTACTTCTCCTGATGACTGAAGGGTTTATATCGGTAGATGTCGGTTGAATTGAAGCATCTCAATCCTGAACACTAGCTTATTCTTAAAGGTAGATTTCGGTAAAGCCTTAGTAAATAAATCTGCAAGATTTGCACTGGAACGAATCTGTTTGACATCTATCTCATGACCCTTTTGAAGTTCATGAGTACAAATGAAGTTTGGAGAGATGTGTTTAATTCTATCTCATTTTATATAGTCTCCTTTGATCTGAGCAATACAAGTTGCATTATCCTCATATATTATGGAAGGAGAATTTGTTGGAGGAATGCCATTTGTGCTTCGTATATGCTGAATAACAAATCGTAGGAACACGTACTTTTGACTAGGTTCATGTAATGTTAGGATTTCTAAATGACTGAAGGATGTCGCAACTGAAGTCTGCTTCATTGAGCACCAAGAATTGGATGTCTCATTGCAGGTGAATACATGTCCTGTTTGGGACCGAGTTTTATGGGGGTCTGATAAATACCATGCATCTGCATATTAGACAAGACTAACGTTTTCTTTGAATTTTGTATATACAAACCCAAAGATTTAGTGCCACTCGAACAACGAAGTACATGTTTGATTCCATTCCAATGTCGCCTAAAGGGTTCTAAAATGAACCTGATTAGTACATTTACTGCAAACTTTATATCATGTCGCATACACTGTGCCAAGTTTGCATTTAGATATGGTATTTAAGGACCAAGTATATTTTATATGCTTCTTTGGGACAAAATGAATCTTTCTTTGGACTCAACGATCGAAAGACCATTGGGGTATTGACTGGATGAGCGTTATCCATGTTAAAACGCTTAAGGAGTTTCTCAATATATGCAGATTGATGGATCAAAAACCATAAGAAATATATTCGATATGTAGGCCGAAACAATGTGTTATCGTCCCTAAATATTTCATTCAAATTCTTTCTTTATATATTTTTTAGTCTTGAGGATCTCTTCTAGAGTCTCAATTAAATTTATATCATTGACACACACCATTACGATAACAAACCCAAAGTTTGTTTTCTTAATGAATACACATGGACATATGATGTCATTCTTATACCTTTCTCTAGCAAGATACTCGTTAAGACGATAGTATCACATCCTCCCAGATTGCTTTAGTCCATACAACATTTCTACAATTTTATCGAAAACAAATTCTTTGAACTACTTTTCATTGCCTCATGTAATTTTAATTTTAATCCTTCAGAGAGTTTCATATAAATGTCGACATTCAATTGGACATCATGATTTTATTTATTGTTCTTGTTTCTATTTCAAGACATTGAATTCAGAGTAAGAAGTAGAAGACGGGGATGAAGAGAAAGAAGAAAGAAGCGAATGTAAGCGCAAAACAGACATCTACAACAACCTAACAAACATGTCAAATTAAACGGAATCCGTCATTTTGTGTTAAAAAAACAAAAAGTTACAAATGAAACGAAAAGTGAAACATAGTTAGGGCGTATAAATAAATAAGATAGAATATCATGCTAGGGTAGGCACCATGGTTATCCCTAAAAAAATAATATCTGTATTTCCATGGAAAGGAAGTAAGCAACAGAAAAAACAGAAACTTCAGATATCTTCGTCTTATCTTTCTACGATGACCACAGCACTGTCTTGAGCAGTTGAGCTCAGCAGCAAAAGTACTCCAATGGCGATTCGGGCATCACTGAAAGGCCCAAACCTCTTCTCCTCCCTCCCCTCAGTCCCACCTCCAAATGACCCAGCCTCTCACTCTTCGCCTCCGCCGCCGCCAATCCCAATCCCCAAATACCCACCACCGAAAACCCTCAAATCCCAGAAACCCCCAATTAACCCAGCTTTCAATACCGTCCACCGCCGCACCAAATACTTCAAACCCGTCCGGGAAGGCGTCATCTCCTCCGACGGCGACCGTGCCGTCACCGTCGGCGAGTCTGGGGTCTCGTACCATCTCCCCGGAGCCCCGTTTGAGTTTCAATTCAGCTACTCCGAGACCCCCAAGGTCAAGCCACTGGCCATTCGTGAGCCGGCTTTTCTTCCCTTCGCACCACCCACGATGCCCCGCCCGTGGACCGGCAAGGCTCCGCTGAAGAAGTCGAAGAAGAAGACTCCTCTCTTCGACTCGTTCCTCCCGCCGCCGCCGGGCCTGGCGGTGGTGAAGGAGATGCCGGGGGCGTTTCCGTTCGGGAAGTATCCGAAGAACCAGAAGTCGCGGGAGGAGATTCTCGGAGAGCCCTTGAAGAAATGGGAGGTCCAAATGTTTCTCAAACAGCGTCGTGGGAACCGTCAGGTCAACCTTGGTAAGCTCGAGCTCTTGTTGTTGTTGATGCTTAAATCCTTGAAAATTTTCAATTGGGTATGTTTGTTTTGAGAATTTGTGTAATGGGTGGTTGATTTCCGAATGTTTCATGGCTAAAGTTTGTGGATTTGATCATGAATTTGGGCGCTGTAGGCAGAGATGGTCTGACTCACAATATGTTGGAGTTGATACACTCACATTGGAGGCGACAGAGTGTTTGTAAAGTTCGTTGCAAAGGTGTTCCAACAGTTGATATGAAGAATATTTGCAGGCACCTAGAGGTATTCATGTTCTATATTGCATCAAATTTTGTCTGATCGTGTGCAAAGCTTATAATAGTAGAACAATTATGTCTAATTGTGTGTAGATTATCATGTTAAGCATGCACTATTGGCTTCTAATCCTCTTGATGGCCAAGTTATGAGAGATGTACCTTTGAGAATTATCACGCGAAAGAACCCATTTCCTGTTGAAATCCTCTTGGTACGGTGTTTAGCTGCTAATTGACCATATCTGTTGTAACAATTTGCTTGAAGAATCTAGTTTTTGGTAGGATGTATCCTGTGGGAGCTAACACTTTTTTTCTTTTTCTTTGTTTTTTATTTATGGATTAATTGACAAAAGTCACTCTTATATGTATTGTCCACATGCGTAAAACTACCTTCTGTATTGTTCATGCTTTTAAACTACCCTATCTTTTTATCACAGTCGTCTGTTAGTGTTCTCAACGAAATTACTACCCTTATGTATTGTCCAAATGCAGAAACTATCCTTATGTATTTCCCACATCCCTAATTTACCATCCATTTTAACCGAATATTCCAAAATTTGTCAATAACCGACCGTGGTCAAAAGATAAGGTAGTTTAAAAGCATGGACAATACAAAGAGTAGTTTTCTGCACGTGGACAATACATAAGAGTAACTTTTGGCAATGAACCCTCTAATTATTTATGAGGCATGTTCCCTTTTCTGTATGACTTTAGACTGACCAAAATTTTCATTACCGGCATATATATATTTTCTGTAAATACTTCACAGGTTTGAAAGTACTTGTTATGATATTATCATTATATTTCCATAAGGAGGTCTCTTTCAGCTTCCAACATGTCCTCGTTTAGTGCCAAATAAAGAGATTATGCTGCCTCTCTTCTACTATTTTACATCAGAAATAAGTTAATGGAGGCAAAATATGAGCCTGGATGTAATTCTCCTGTTACATGTATATTAGGGTCTGTAGTAGATTGCTCCTTGGTGAAATTTGAGCATAAGATGTTATCAGCACTTTCAATAGCATTATCTAATATGTTTCAATTATGAAATGGTGTTAATTACTACGGAAAAGGGCTAATAGTAGTAGCATTATCTGATCATCAGAGTTATTTTTGGTGCTAGGAAAAAACAGGGGGGAAGATAATTCTTCGAGTAGGTGGTGTGGTTTATCTTTTCCGTGGAAGAAACTACGATCATCGTACTCGTCCACAGTACCCAGTGATGCTCTGGAAACCAGCTGCTCCTGTTTACCCAAAGCTTATCCAAGATGCTCCAGAAGGTTTGACAAAATCTGAGGCTGATGAGTTAAGGAAGAAAGGAAAAAAGCTGTTGCCAATATGTAAATTAGGTAATTTATTGACCACTCAATCTTATCTAGCTTTTTGCTCATCTTAAAAGTACTACAATTTTAAATATTGAGTATAATAAGGCAATAAGAATATGACTAATATGTTCAAACACTGCAGCCAAAAATGGTGTTTATATCACCCTGGTGAAAGATGTCCGGCATGCTTTTGAAGCAAGTCCAATAGTGAAAATTGACTGCAAAGGGATGCATGCAACCGATTATAAGAAGTTAGGTGCTAAGCTCAAGGTTGGCACTTTCTGTTCTTTAAAATAGAGGCTTATACCTTAACAAATAGATTGTGATTTTCTAATGGCAGAAATATCAAGCGAATGTTTCAAACGAAATTATAAGTGATTAAATAGTCATTCTGTCATCTTTTGTTACTCATTTCTTACTATATTGAATTGATTATGAGTTTGCTTGCACCACCTAACCTACCTATACATGATCAAATCTCACCTAGGCTCGGCTAATGCTCCTTACAATTATATTCCCAGTTTTTATTTTGTTATTTTGTGGGCATAGCCTTCTGTCTCCTAATTGTTCCCTTTTCTGTTGTGGATAGGAATTGGTTCCTTGTGTGCTACTATCTTTTGATGATGAACAGATATTGATTTGGAGGGGTCAAGATTGGAAATCCATGTACCGGACACCTTTAATTCCCCGTCCACGTGAAGTTGCAGGTAATTTGGATAATTTGCATGCTGCCTTTTTACTCATCTTATGTGGAAAATAATTGGAACTACAAAGTACCAAGTATAAGTGCTAACAAACTACAGCATGAATGAATGAATGAACTTTCTCCTTGGACAAGTATTATTTTACCCAAATACTTCTACTCTTTTATCGGCTAAATCAGGCGTATCAATGCTTTTTGGGCTCAAGACCTTGCTTATATAGAAGTAAGGGTGCACCAAACTATTTTTTATCCTTAAAAATAACTTTTTAAGATTGATGTATCAAGCAAGAAATGGCTCCCTTATGTAGAAGAGAGCACTAAATTCTTGACCCCCACCTAGAGAGAGGGCCAACAAGGGTTGAATAAAGAGAGGGAGAGAGAGGCTCAACTGAAATTGGGAAGAGAAACAAGTGAAGTACTGCTACTGGGACTTGAACCCAGGTCCCTAGACCCAAAGGCTTTTACTCTTGATATGACGTCATAAAGAAATGCAACTATTGCAAGGTCCTCTGTTTTTGCACTTGACCTGACTCGTAGTTCTTCTGCATTTGCTAGCTAATTTTTGTCTGTTCATCAACTAGGTATAGCAAGATAAACTGATTTTACATTGTCTGTCACACACTTGTAAAGCAAGATTAGTGCTATAGATAGTAGCTTTTGTGAAATAGAACTTGAAGGGACATAGTACATATTTGTCAGGGGGTACATCTGCAACTGGTTCCACTGTGACCATGCTTTTTTTTCTCATTGCCCTCTCCATGATTTCCTGCAGGCGCTAAGAAGGGCCCTAAAACTGTGAGGTCAAGTCCTAAAATGATGTCCCTCTGGCAACGTGCTATTGACTCTAGCAAGGCATTTGTGCTAGACAAAACCGATCTTGGCCCCGACGAGCTTCTGAAGAAGGTAGAGGAATTTGAGGGCATGTCACAAACTGCAGAGCATTCCTACCCAGCAGTAGTCTTGGCGAGCAAAGACCCCACAGATGAGTTTGACGATGGACCTCCAAGCCAAGGTTACGGTGAAGAGGACAGTTATTACAGGTATTCAGATGGCGATGATGATGGATACTATGACAGTGACTCTGATGAAGAGGAAATTACTTCTTCTGCCCCTTTAGGGTCGTTACCTGTAGATCGATTAGCAGAGAGGCTTATCGAAGAAAAGAATGAGAAAAACAGATGGTTTGATCGGTACTAAAGTTACAGGTTGGTTCGGTATCGAGCAATGAGAATGTAGAACTAACTCTTCATTGAGCCGACCTCAAGCGTGTACAGAAGGATAATTCGTGTACAGCTTGTAAAGTTTAATGTTAATTTTTCTTTCCATAACCTGTTGTTCTGATCCGTATGCTTTCACAATGAATGGAATAGAAGTAGAAACAAAAGATCAGCCAAGGTGAGGAGGTAGCTCACAATCTTTCAGCTGGAGTTGGAGTTGTAGTTTCTTCTTCTCTCCCTAAAGAAATGGAAATAAAATGTACAGAAGTGATCATCAAAATCAGTAATGGCTTCCTGAACTCAAATTCAAATCATCCCTCTGTGTATAACCCTCATTGCAGTAGTATTATATAAAAATGAGATTTTTATTACCCACGACGCGTTAAAAATGAGATTTTTATTTCTTCTACGTGGACTACTTTAATGTATTTAATCACAACAATTAGCACGGCGACAAAATAAGATTTGAGTAATCCAAATTAGCAGAACAGCCCGTCAAATTGCTACTAATAATATTCGTATATAAGTCAGCAAGAAGGTTAGGTTTCACTTACCCCACCAGAAGCTGAGCTGAGGCTGTGTGATGGTGGCAAATATGAACCAGAAAACCAAAATCAGCCCACCAAAGGCCTGGTAGTTGAAAATACAAATACGCAAAAAGAGACCTTTTTTATCTGAATATTCTCCGTCTCTCCCTTCAACAGTTGAGAGTAACAGAGAAGCAAGCTCCTTCCTTTTTGATCACTCACCATCGTTTCATCTCTGAACTGTAAGCTACCCACCTCTCTTTCTTTCTGCTTTCCCTTTTCTTAATCGACTTTGAGTGGAGCTTTGTGGGTGAATCTCACCCTGGTAAAGGGAAAAATCTTTGTCTGGGTTGTGTGTTTTTTATGAGACCCATGTTGTGAGGAACACAATTTTGATTTTTGTATCTAATTTTGTGCTGTTGTCGATGAGGGCTTATGAATTTCTGGGTCTGTTGTTGATTTTGTTTCCCATTGATGCTCTTCCTGGTTGACTTGAGCTTTGTATAGCTTATCAATTTCTGGGTCTCTTGTTGATTTTGTTTCCCATTGATGCCCTTCATGCTTGATTTCATTCGTTAGCTTCAAAATATGAGCTTGTGCTGAATATTTTACTTTCTTCATCTCTTCAATTGATACCCTCCTGCATTCTAGTATTTAGATTAGTTCTTCAGTTCCTTTTGGATATTTCTTCTTTTTCAGGTTTTTATTTATTTGGGATAAACTGAAATTAACTATGCAGCACTCAAATTTGCTTCAATTCTGTAAATAATTTAGCCTCACTCGTTTAGTGATAAGAAACAAATCTAACTAACTCCAGAAAAAATGTTAACAGGATCATAAGAACATACTCTGAACCCAGCTATGACCCAAGATACAGCTACTCTAAGTTACTGGCTGAATTGGAGGTTCTTTCTCTGTGCATTATGGGTCATAGCTGCTATGGTTGTGTCAACATTTGTGATATGGAAATACGAAGGCCTTAACCGATCTAATAGACAGAGGAGAGACAATCAAGAAGAAAAGGTGGGGTCCGTTTACGAGGATGAAGCGTGGAAGACGTGTCTCAAACGAATCCATCCCGCTTGGCTGCTTGGTTATAGATTGTTCGCTTTCCTCGTGCTTTTGACCATGCTCATAGTCAATATTGTCTATGATGGTGGTGGCATTTTTTACTTTTATACTCAGTAAGTCATATTGAATTAAGCTTGCACTTGGATAACAATGATACCTTATAGATACATAAATAAAGAGAGTTTTCTGTTTTCTTATAAATTATTAATTGATTATCTTGTTTGTGACGCTGTGATGAACAGGTGGACATTTGCTCTGGTTACAATTTACTTTGGGGTATTTCTTCATCTTTAGAGAACTACTATGGTGAATCATTTTGCACATTGCAATGAAAATGACAAAAATACCCATGTACTAATTTAGGGAATTTGGAAAAAAAAAACTTACGGTAGCAATGACATATTTTTTGAAAAATTGAAAATTAATGAAGGGTATTTTTGTCATATATTACTAAAATAGAGTGAAGTGAAAGTTTAGTGTAGCTCGGTGAGAAAACTTAAAATCAGTGTAGTTAAGAGAGAAATGTGACAAGATTAAAGTACTTTTATGAGATTCTCCCTTTACATTTTGATGAGAATGACAATGGGTTTGCAGTTTTTTTGTTCTTTTTATTAAAGTTCTGGTTTCAAATATAAAGGATGTTTGTTTAGTTATATGTAGGAAAAAGCATGTGATTCTATTATTTATTTAATGCTTAAATATCTTTATAATTCCATTAAAGTGAATTTTGATGTTGATGTGTTTTTGTAGCTTGGCTCTTCATTCTCCATATATGGGTGCTCAGGCTGTTACAATCGTCGAAGTTTAGACTCAGAGCAAGGCAGTTATATAGCTCCAAATTTAAGTGGAAGTGCAGATGTGCCAAAAAGTTCAGAAACCCCTGAAGAATCTTATACTCAACAAACAGCAGGTGCATGGGGTTATATCTTTCAAATAATTTATCAGGTAATTTTCTGATAACAATAGTCTAATTTATTTATTTATGTGAAATTATATATCTGAGATTCATTTATTTACATGTTGATGGATCAAACATTGACATTTCCTTTTTTACTAAAATCCATTCCTTTTGTCTTTCATTTGAAGTGGGTTTGAAGTAACAGTTCGAGGACTCCGGTTCAAGTGTTTTTTTCTTTTTATAAATTATATCAAAATCCGAGAGCAAGCCAGTAACATTTGTTTTTTATTTTATTCTATTATTTCTTTTTCATTTTTTCCTATTTATGAACAGATGTCTGCAGGTGCTGTGCTGCTCACCGATATCGTGTTTTGGCTTGTCTTGTACCCGGATCTGACCTCTGTTGATTTTCGTCTGAATTTTGTAAGTATGAACCTGTACATGTATAATCCAATCGAAGATTTTATTTGGTTCTGCTCCGTTCTAACTGCCTCATTTTGGAAGAAAAAAGGGCCACATATTTAACGGTGTGAGCAATTGGTATTATGTATTTATGATGGGTATTTCAGTATTTTAACATTCAAGTTAACGGCGTGAAGCTAAAGTGAAGTTGAGGGGGTGGTAAAAAATATTTGAAAGTTGGGGGTAGCTAGGTGACACCCCTAATTTCTATTGAAATGAACTGTTGTTAATGGATCACGCAATAAAAATCTCCATATTTCTCGCTTGCATTTGTGATATGTTATCTTTCTTCCATTGCAGCTACTCGTGGGCATGCATTCAGTCAATGCTGTTTTCCTTCTAGGTGATGCTGTTCTCAATAACATGGTATGTTTGGTGCTGTTTTTTTAGTGTCTGTTCGTCAACAATTCCATTTACATCCCTTATGAACTTAAATATATGATACTCTGATTTCAGCGATTCCCTATGTTTCGGATCACCTATTTCATTCTGTGGACTGGTATATTTGTCAGTTTCCAATGGATCATCCACGCTTGCGTTTCGCTTTGGTAAGCTTATACACCCCATTCTCTACTACTATGTCCAAGTAAATATCAGCAGGTAAGTAATCATTGTACCTTATGTATGTTACAGGTGGCCGTATCCTTTTCTTGACTTGTCTTCCCCCTACGCCCCGCTGTGGTATGTTCGTTTTATAGTTATTTTGAGGGGAAATTACATGTCACATCCCTTATTTTGTAACTTGTATCATATCAGCACTATTAGTTTTAAGTTGTATCATATCACCCCCATAAGCGTTAAACTTATATCACCGTTCATAGCAATGTTAAAATTTGTATAAAATATCAAAAGTACCTCTATTTAAAAAAAATTGAAAAATAATTATTTCAGGGGCATGCGCATTTTTTTAATACTTTTTTTAGTTTTTATACAACTTTGATTTAACGGGGGTGACATGATACAAGTTACAAAATAACAGTGACGACATGTAGTTTCCCTTAATTTTGCTCAAAAACAATCTTTATAATATGAAAAATTGATCACTTGGCAGTGGAACTTTCACATCTATTAGTGCATAGCAGATTCGATAACTGGGTTTGAGTTTCACATCAGAAACTCTCAAGGTTCCTAACAATATAGAGCAGTTGCTGCTCTATGTTGTTTTGAAAAGAGAACTTAATCTAATCTAACATCGGTGGGATGATTGATCGTAGGATTATTACTCTTTGTTTTGATGATACAGGTACTTTGGAGTGGGTGCGGTGCATGTTCCACTGTATACCATGTTCGCTTTACTTGTCAGGCTCAAGTACTTTGTTTTGTCAAGATCGTTCCCCGACTCCTACCTGAGTTTGAGACATTAGCACTATAAGATTCCTCAAAGATTGGTGACCAGCTTCTTCTGATTTGAAGAGTTAGTGATCATTTCTTGAGAAATGACAGCTGCAGAACAGAACATAATACTAAATTCAAGTACGATATTGATTGGTTCCAGTATATGTGATTGTTGCTGATGGATAAAGAAATACGTGAAGTGAAAATAAGAAAGAGAGAAGGTAGAACACTGTATTCTTCTTTAGATGTGTGTATTCTTTACATGATCCTTTCTATTTATATAAAGGAAGCCCTTATTGTTTTATCTTTATGCAGAAAACAATTTTCTCTTAAAATACCATATGGAACCCTCATCAGTTATGGTTTTGTTTAGAGCATGTACAATGGAAAGGCCCTTATTAAGGCTTGGGTCTTGGGTCCCTTATGCTGATTGGGCAAAATT
>JAYMSV010000920.1:0-14461 GCA_036897745.1 Erodium moschatum | reverse complement strand
AGTTCCCCCGTGCGACACGTGGTCAAAAAACTAACGGTTCCGTTACTTTTAACGAAAAATGGTAGTTTTTTTGCAAAAAACCACATTTTCTCGGTTAAGAATTCCCACGAAAGGTCAAACGTAGTTAGGAAATCAGAATGAAAGCTCAAATGAAATTAGGAAAGATGGTTTCCCCTAATATCAATATAGACAAGCTCTTCCTTAGCCTCCTCATCTAGGTAGGACTGGAGCTCGAAAATCAACTCGAGAAGGTGGCAATGGCACAAACAAAACATCCTTAAAATTCCTCAACACCCCATTATCGTATGGATTCACCGAACCCACAAATCGTTGCCTGAAGTTCTCATAACCCGTCTTGCACGATAACATAAACAAAATCAGACCAAACTATTTGCATATCATGAGAGCATCTGATGGATGAGATTAAATACATACAAACCTGGTTTGTAGAAATAAGGTAAACATGAAAAAACATAAGAGCACCTAAGAAACAACCGGCCGAGAAGCTGAAAGATGCCAAAGCCAGTGTCTCCGGACAATCCTTCATTATGCCCAATATCCCCGTACCCTTTCGAGACATGACTCGGTTGATCCTCCAACAAGAGACCGACGAAACATAGGCGAAAAAGGCCAATGTCGATACCACGAACATCAGATAAAACCTATAGTTCATTTCTGCAATCAAAGAATAAGCAAAGAAACCAACTCAATTAAAAACTCAAGCCGATAAGTTATACATACCAAGGCGATGCACTGACCGGTCCAGGGACAATGATGGTCAAATCTCTGGACACAATTGTCACATACAACACAATGACAACTCCGAGGAGGCCTATTGATCTTGCAAACCCTACAATACTTCAGTTTCACTTCCACTCCATTGACACAAACCACTCTCCTCCTTCCATCACTAATCAATTCATCACATCCATGATCATCATGTCTAGGAATGATCCCGGGATCGATCGAACTTACCAAAACCAAGCACACAAGAACCTACACATAAATCATATAAACACTTATTAACTAGTAATTGTACAAGTATATATTGCAAGTTTTTTTTTGGCACTAACAGTGACTGCTAAGATCAATGCGAAGGCGACGATGAGTGTGGAGTGATCAACAACATAAGCTATCAATATCCAAGTCGAGACGATGATCGAGAGAGTTGTCAAGACCAATCCTCTAGGATCGGGGCCGCACACCAAACGGCCCCGGAAGAAGAATACATTTTTGGCCGGCCAGAAATGGTATGCTCTGCTTTTCTCGGAATCTCCGTCGCAGCTGTGACGTATCCATTGATCGACGACGACCCTTTTGATTTCCCACATTCTCTGTTTCATGGTGAGCATAAAGTTCGCACCTTTATTGCCGGCCGTTTTGGGTTTCTCCGGGCCGGAGCTTTCTGGCGGCGTCGTGAGGGGTGGTTCCGGTAGACCGGAAGTGGGGGCTGTTTCTTCTAGTTTCTGTGTTGTCTCCATTTGTTGTTTTGTTTGGAAGTCATTGCTGCTGGGAAGATGAAGAAATCAGAACCGAAAATAACCAACCTCTGGAAGAAACTGTAAAGCGGATAACGGTTATGTTTGTTTGGCGTTGGGCTTATCTGGGCCTTTTGGGTTTTATACCATAGCCCATACGAAGGCCTACGTTTCATATTTCACTTCGGCCCATATTGATAAATAATGTCATCTGTTCTATTGCATATATCTCAATTAGCTCTTTTTTTCCTAAGCATTTAAACGTGGATGTTTTATTGAAAAGAAAAGAGTTAAACGGTAACAGGTAGAATCACAATGGAAATATGAAAAGGACGAGGCATTGTATTCGTCTAAGTTTTGAAACGGTCAAAACCAACACACTAACCCTATAGCTATTGTGTCCGGCTAATCCACGTAAAAAAACTAGAGGAAATTCCTTATTCACTCGGTGATACGTGCAGAATATCCAAACTTTTTTTCCTAGCTCGACTTGGATGGAATTGTGTTGTCTAGAGAACATGTTGATATCTCACAAGAAACCGTTAGGTGTAGGTGAGGATGATGTCAGGTTGTCAATGAGGTCCCCAGGAAAATGACGAGATTGGGTGTTGGACGGAATCTGAACCCGGAGGGACGAATTGTGGCTCTGTTGGAACACCTTGTTTATCCATAATTACCCAATTGAGCCTAACGAGACTGCTTTACAGGCCTTGCCTCGTGCCCCTCGAGGCCGTCCTCCCTCGGTAATGTAGATGGAGTGCTCAATATTCTCGTTTTTTTAGTCCGGGTGTTGTCCACCATGTTGCGTACCCGGATGAAATATCGGTTGGGCCCCGGTCCTGACATCTGCACCCCTCCCCGAGTCGGGGGAGTGATCGAGGTTCATGATCCTTCGCCCCCCGGGTGAGAGGGTCTAGTGGTGTGGGTCCCTGACGGTGATTGTGCCTCGCCCCACCTCCCAGACGGAGCTAATACATCGGCCCCGATCGGATGTCAAACTGGATGCGGATCCTGGGGAAGAAATTCCGACCTCGGGGCTCAGACGGCTCCTGGGAAGCAATGGCGCGACATTAATAGGCGCATCCACCCGACCCAGAGGTCGGTCGTGTCGAGGATGAGATTTCACGTCTGTAGTAAAAACCTGTGGTCTGATGGGCGATGAGGGGAGGATGGAAGTGATGATTTGGCGTGCCAGGAAACTTTACCGGGTTTACCCAGCCCTGATCGACCAGGTCATATACGTCTCGACCACGAGCCATCCACACTTTTGAGGCCTTAGGAGAGTTATCAGTGCAATAGGCGGGATATCCCGAATCGGGTGCACATCCGGCCAACACCCCGAGGAGCGTTGGTGAAGCGAAAGAAGAGCCATGCCACCGTCCTGGGGGTTCGTCCATAGGCACCATTGCATTGGACGAGGTATAGTAGGGCGTCGGACTGGACGTCAGGTGAATATGAAAAGTGTAGGAGGGAGAGAGGCGCTACCATGGTGGGGAGGAGATAAAACTCTAATAGAGAATGATTTTTTTTTTAATTTGATCTGAGTTGGCTTAATTTGATCCGAGTTACATGTACTCTAATAGAGAATGATTTTTTTTTAATTTGACCCGAGTTGGCTTAATTTGATCCAAGTTACATGTACATGTTTTTTTATCGGTGTGTATTAAGATTTGATCTCACTTGCTTGTGTAGAGCAAGGAGAGTAAAAAAAAGGAACTAGACTTGAATTATGATCTCAAAAAACTCGAGCTTAAATGTTTAACCAGTTAGAGCATCAAGTTTTAACATATTTAAATTTTTAAAAACCAAAATTCATAAATTAAAATAAAGAATTGGGTAGTTGTTTATAAGACAACAACTGTGATTTGTTTTAGACTAGTAGATATAATAATTAGATATTTGGATGTCATTCTTGTCCATACGAAGCAAGAGAGGTCATAGTAGTCACAAAGAGACATGAGGAGAGAGCTTGTTTGCTACTTATGGACAATGAAAAGGCAAAATGTGAGTAGACAACTTATATTTTTAACGTTTGAGAACTAAGACAGTTTCTTTTGGGAACATTTGACAATTGCAAAGGTGAAATTCAACATTGTCACGCCTTCGTTAGGACCACCTCAGACCAGACAGAAAAAAAACTCATGCTCATACAAAATATAAAATTGTTCCACTCAACCAAAAATAAAACCGGACAATAATTCATAATAAAATGTGAAAGCGATAAATGTATCGTAGAAAATATGAATGATTCAGTTTTTAACAAATCTTACTAGCACACGCTAAATTATTATTAGTATTAGTATTGGTGTGACACTATAATTAGGATGCTAAAAATCGTTAGGTATTAGCAATTGATTAGAGCTTCCGAATATTAGTTAACAACTACTCGAAGATTAATCAAATTTGATACTATATCACTCAAACCTTGACTTTTTCACTTTCCATTCAACCGATTTATTTTCAATCCTCACGGTATTCTCCTCTCTTCGATGTTGACAAAAGTTGTCTCTTCGCCATTGATCGGGATAGTGAGCAGAGATGATGAACCATAAACCGTATTGTCTCACTAACCGATAATCCCCGTCCCCGTTCCTACTATTATAGATTGGATCACCGGTTTAGTTTCCGACCACTAACCGACGGATTTGAACTCTTTCTTCAACCATGTTTAAAAACCTACTTCCATTTTGAACTTATTTGGTGGCGGAATCTTGATGGGCCCTACCATTCGCTCAAAAGCAGACATTAACTATCCAGCCAGCCCACCAAGTTGTACTTTTCCGGTCAACGAACCATAACCCTTCTTCCGACACGTGTACGTTCTTACGCTAAAGGCTAACCTAAAATTCATATTTATTTCCACAAAAAAAAAAGAGTCATGTACCATCATCATGCACTCGCACTATCATCAACACTTTAGGACTTTACTATATCATATTACAAATAATGTATTCGAACGATTATTATAATTATTTTTTATTTTAATCTCTTCCATTATGAGCCTAAATTCATTCAATCAAACAGTCTGGAAAGACAGGACCACGATTCCTCAATACACCCGTCCCCACCCGATCGCTGCTCACGCTGAGCACGAACAATTCGCGGCGGTGCAAGTTGCGAAGGTTCCACAACAGACTTTTACACGAAGACCCGGCTCAACGGGCCACGTGTGGACACTTGATTGGGTGGGGCTCACAGGAGCAACCCAGCATCGACCGCACTGGATCGCGCCTCGTCTCCACACCAGAGTCCGAACCTGGCTCCGAACCTCGACAGTCCACTTCTAGAAATCCGGCACGCAGCCCTAAATGTTCATCGCATTCGCTCTCCACACGCCTCTCTTCTCCGCCCTAAATGCTCAGAGAAGCTCTGCCATGAAACCTTGCTGAGCTTTCTCAATCGACCAACGCTCTCTGACCTCGTTACCGTTATCTCCATCGCCGTAACCCACTTTCCCCCAATCTGGGAGTGCGTGTGAATGCTCGATCACCATGTCTAAGTCCTCATCGGCTTCCTCCATCCTCAGAGCGGCGGCTTCGTCTTCTCGGGCTCGCCTCCTCTCTTCCCCTCTCTCCAGGTCCCTCCCGCACCCTTCCGCCGCCGGTCAACAGACCCGATCTCTCAGCTTCTACTCCGCCGTCCGCTCCCTCCGGGGGCTCCGCCCCTCGCTGGAGCCACGGCGTCGATTGGAGGTCCCCTGCTGGCCTCCGCACTCAGATCAGTGCTATTGCTCCCGCGGTCCAGCAGTTCCAGAGGAAGATCGCTTCCATGGGTACTGTCACTTTGCTTGGCTCCGATATTTTTGGACTGATTTGTGTTTGCTTGTTTTGGGGTTCGTTTTTTTTGGACGATTGAGGTTTTGATAAGAACATGGCACCTGACAGAATTGTGGCTTTGTACTTGTGTGGATTTATTTGGGGTAGTAAATGAGACTATTTACCTTTAAAAAGTAGGTCCAGATTTGGGTTTTGCCTATGCAGTTTATTAAATCAAGCAGATGCGGTGTGTTTAATGTTGTTATGAGAAGGTGTTGATGAAATCAAAGAAGGATCATATACTGATTCTGTTTTTCTGATATCAAAATAGATGGGAATGATGGTTTTCATCAGTTTTATACTGTTTGTGAAGCTTTATGATTGATACTATTTGCATTGTGTAGTCTTTGGCTTTAATGACAAGCCTCCTAATTAATTAGGTTAGTGTGGAATTATGTGTGAACTTTCCTCTTTGTCATTCATGCGTTTGAACTAATTGTATTGTTTTGCTGGAGTTGGGGATATTGACCTCAGCCACATACTAAGGAGGAATTCGATCTCATTTCATTTGTCCGTGTTATTTGAAAGCGACGGTTTTTGATCATTTTCTATGTGTTTGGTTCCAGCTTCCGAAAACCCTTTTCAAGAAATCTTGACTAGCCTTCCCAAGCCAGGTGGCGGTGAGTTCGGAAAGTTCTACAGCTTCCGTGCCTTGAATGATCCAAGGATTGGTAATACTCTTTACCTTAGCACGGTATTTACGTTTTATTTTCTGTCTTGTGAAAGACCACTTCTGATGTTGTAAATTGCTTCATTTTCGGACATACTCCAATCTTGTATTATAAAAGTTAAATCTCTACACTTACTCTGATTCTGAGACCAGCTCCCTATTTTCTCTATCGAATAGATCTTTCTTTTGCCAATATTTTTTGTGTACCTAGTTGTAGCTTTTACTTTGCTTGGGTAATTTAATCTTCAATGGAATTCTCATGCAGCCTATCCATATAATTTTTTTGTATGCCACTTTAATTTAATTCTCTCTTGTTTCCTGTGTGGGTAACAGATAAACTGCCTTACTCAATTAGAATACTTCTTGAGTCGGCAATTCGAAACTGTGACAACTTCCAAGTCACCAAAGAGGATGTCGAGAAGATTATTGACTGGGAAAAAACTTCTCCAAAGCAAGTTGAAATCCCCTTCAAGCCTGCCCGGGTTCTATTGCAGGTATGGGCCATGTCTTCAGTGACAGTAGCTACTATGGGTCTGATGAATAATACTCATCTTTGACAAGTTTGACTCTTTTATCAGGATTTTACTGGGGTACCTGCTGTGGTAGACTTGGCTTGCATGCGTGATGCCATGAATAAGCTTGGCAGTGACTCTAGGAAGATCAATCCCTTGGTAAGTCTCAATTTTTCCTGTCTACACCTTGTTGTTTAGAACTTAGGTGTATGTAAAGCTATTAAGAAAAATTATCACTTCAGAATGGGATATATGCCATATTGGCCAGCCTAAAATCTGCATAGATAGATGCATTATAATACTCTTCAGTTAAAATGCACATCAATTTGGTATTATTCTGCTATGTTTTTTTTACAGATTTTAAGTATCTTATTAAGGAAAAAAGTAATTACCTTGTGTATGTGTTTTACTGGTTTTTGGTTTCCACGGAGACCTACATGAACTGGATTTGCATATGCACCTTGAAAAATGTTCTTTTTTTCCTGTAAATTCTCTCCTTTACTCAAGAGTACTTGGCCAAATGTCAGCTTAATTTTTGCCCAATATATCAGTGTTTTTCTTTGGTTTGTAGTTTGTACTGTTCTTTTCGTTCACATGCTAAGCAATATCTTGATGCAGGTTCCTGTAGATCTCGTTGTTGATCATTCAGTTCAAGTTGATGTTGCAAGATCTGAGAACGCAGTGCAGGCGAATATGGAGCTTGAGTTCTCGAGGAACAAGGAGAGATTTGCTTTTCTTAAATGGGGTTCCACAGCTTTTAATAATATGTTGGTCGTTCCCCCTGGTTCCGGTATTGTGCACCAGGTAAAACAGTATTCAGTCTTGATATTGTATCTTCCTAGAGTCTAACCTATAATACCATGCCCAATTTTCTTTTGTTTCATTATTCTCCAGTTTCATATTGTATTGTTTGAATGCTTGATAAGGAACCTTAGTTTTTAAAACATCTTTCTTTCTTTGCCAGGACTAATTTTGTGTGATATAACATGACAATTTCAGGTTAATCTTGAATATCTTGGACGAGTTGTATTCAACAAAGATGGCGTGATGTACCCTGATAGTGTCGTTGGAACTGATTCACATACCACCATGATTGATGGGTTAGGAGTTGCTGGTTGGGGTGTAGGAGGTATTGAGGCAGAGGCGGTGATGCTTGGCCAGGTAAGCGCTAATTGTTAGCATGGAACATTGATTAATTTTCTCTATATTAACTTCTTTTGTTATGTTTATACTTCAACCATACCTATCTGTTATACTCATGATAGATTTGTACAAAAGAACTATGCTAGAAGAGATCCCTGCATGCTAATGTGTAAGGTAGTCATGAAGTTGAAGTTGAGTGGTGGGAACCAACTTATGCAAGGCAGTGTATGCTATGATGAGGATTTGTTGTCTGTGTTGTTAGTATTCTGTAGCATCCTTGCTAGCCGTAATTTTGACATTCAATTAACTAAAAAAACATCTAATGTGGAAGTTAGTTGCGTGAAAGGTGAAACCGCAGCTGCAAACAGAGATAAGATAGCCTCATAAATTGTGAAACTGAACTTCGTTAACACCAGGCAAATGGTCTTAATTTTTTTTGTAAATTACTTGGGCATTTTATAGTATTAAATGCTAGTTTTTTTTTCTTGATGTCAAGTAGTCTTGATGTCAATAATATTGGCAGTTTGGATGTTTGGTTAGTAAGTTACTATATATATTTGTTTCTTCCCATTGTCTTTTTCTGTTCCCCACTTCTTTCCCTTGATAGTATGGATCAGTTATCCTACTCGTACTTACAAGAATTTACTGTGAAAATTAACAGCCGATGAGCATGGTGCTTCCCGGTGTTGTTGGGTTCAAGTTATCTGGAAAGTTGCGCAATGGTGTCACAGCCACTGATCTGGTTTTAACAGTCACCCAAATGCTGAGGAAACATGGAGTTGTTGGCAAATTTGTTGAGTTCTATGGTAATTAATTTCCACGCGGCTGTATTTAAGTAGTTGTATTTGCCAAGCTCCTGTTCCTTGCAGATTTAAGATTTTTATGTTCTACGTGTGTGCAGGGGGTGGTATGAGTGGATTATCGTTGGCTGACAGGGCTACTATTGCCAATATGTCTCCTGAGTATGGTGCAACCATGGGCTTCTTCCCCGTTGATCATGTCACATTGCAGTATCTCAAATTAACCGGAAGAAGTGATGAAACTGTGAGTATCTGATTTTTACATGTATTAGCTTATTCTATCAAAAGAAATATAATGGCACCCATTGACTTTCTTCCCCATGAAATTTAGGTGTCAATGATTGAAGCATATCTCCGTGCAAATAATATGTTTGTTGATTACAATGAGGTAAGAGTCCTCTTCTCCTCCTTAATGTTGGCTTCTTAGATTTTAAGTAGAAGATGCAAGCAAGCACAACTTCTTAACACTTTTTTACTGTACATTCAGCCGCAACCAGACAGAGCATATTCTTCTTATCTACAATTGGACCTATCTGAAGTTGAGCCCTGCATTTCTGGGCCAAAGAGGTATGTTCTTTATGCTGCTTATTAAATCCGTCTTACAGTTCATTAATGTTTTAACAATTATTATCATGGAACTTCTATTTGCATTCTTTTAAAGCTGCTACTCTTCACAGGCCTCATGACAGGGTTCCTTTGAAGGAAATGAAGGCGGATTGGCATTCTTGTCTCGATAACAAAGTTGGATTTAAGGTGAGTTTAGCACTGATTGAATCTAATTTATTATCATGTTGCTATCTAATCATTGCACACGACTACATGTTTAACTTCTTAGTTTAGTTTGAGTTGTCTCTTTGGGTTGCCTTGTAAAATATGTTTGTTCTTCTTATGTTTGTCTGTGTGGGAGAGTTAAACCACTCAATAAAACCCATAAGATGTACTCATTTGTTCTATACTAAAAATATTATCTCTTGACTACCGGAAGCAAAATTATCCTGTCAGATAATATTTAGTTTCTTTGAACTTGGGCAAAAGCACAAGCCTGAAAGGGTGCCTTCAAGTTCAAGACATGTATTTCCATCCCACTATGCCTTGAACCACAATGCCTTGTCTGGCTTACTTGAAAATATATCTTATCTCCCTCCAGATCTTGTCTGGCTTACTTGAAAAGAACTGACTAGGCATTTAATGAAGCCATGGTTAAATTTTTATTGTATTTTTTATAGCCTTTGTTATAGTATGTGGACTGAATGTTTCTAATTCCGTTTTACTAGCGGAGAAGATTCTATAGATTAGACGATGTTAATGTTTTAGGGTGTATTAACTATTAGTAATGATGTGGACAAGGCCACTCTATCTATTTGTTTGTTTTAATTGAAATGTACTTGAATTCTTCATTTTATGGGTATAAAATCCAACCAATATAGATAACAGTTCTAGTCAGACAGAAGCTATGATTCCATGTATATTCATATAATAATATTACCTGACAGCTGATTTTCTCTGATCTGAGCTCCTGAATTTCTACTGTGCAGGGTTTTGCAGTACCAAAAGAGGTGCAGGGCAAGGTTGCTAAGTTCTCATTCCATGGACAACCAGCAGAGCTCAAGCATGGTAGTGTTGTGATTGCTGCAATTACAAGCTGCACCAACACCTCTAACCCTAGTGTCATGCTCGGGGCTGCTCTTGTTGCAAAAAAGGCCACTGAACTAGGCCTGAAGGTTGGGCATTTTTCAAATGAATTATTCATCTCCTAAAAGTGATGCTCTGCCTTATTCTTTATCTGCTGCTGCCATTTTGACCACATTGTCTTCTGTTTGAGTAAAGATTGTGAATATTCATTATATTAGATACATATTCTAATATTAGCAGCTAATCAAATAATCTATTACCAGGTCAAACCATGGGTTAAAACAAGTCTTGCCCCTGGGTCTGGAGTTGTCACAAAATATTTACTCCAGAGGTACGTTTAACTTGTATAAGAAAGGTTTATTATGATATTAATCCGTTGGAAACCTTTTGCTAAACATTTCCTCAACCTCTATTTCCTCTTTCTATTGCAGTGGCTTGCAAAAGTATATGAATGAGCAAGGATTTAATATTGTTGGATATGGATGCACAACCTGTATCGGTAATTCAGGAGATCTGGATGAGTCAGTTGCTTCTGCTATTTCAGAGAATGGTAAAACTAAAATTTTAGTATTTCCATAATGTGATGTATAGAAAGTTGAAATTTTGCTATCGCAATATTCTAATTGTATATCACCTGCAACTTTGTTTTATTGTTCATCTAAGTATATCCGTGTTTCAATGCAGACATAGTAGCCGCTGCTGTGCTTTCTGGTAACCGGAATTTTGAGGGCCGTGTTCATGCTTTGACACGAGCTAATTACCTTGCTTCACCTCCATTGGTGGTTGCCTATGCACTTGCTGGGACGGTTAGTACTTATACTTGAATACTAGTATATTAGTTTATTACAAGTGTGAGTGATCCTGCATGACTAGTGCATGCAACTTTTTGTATCTCATGGCAACTATATATATTCTTGATATTGAACAATTTTAACTTGATTTTCAGGTTGATATTGACTTCGAGAAGGAGCCCATTGGAACCGGTAAGGACGGCAAAAATGTCTTTTTGAGTGATATCTGGCCATCCACAGAAGAAATTGCAGAGGTAGGCAGTCTTAAATTCTGGTAGCATATGATTGCACATATAATTGATGTTTACCCAAGGTATTAAGTAATACTGTGATCTTTTATAGGTTGTCCAATCCAGTGTGCTGCCTGATATGTTCAAAAGCACATATGAATCAATCACAAAGGGAAATCCCATGTGGAATCAACTAGAAGTACCTGCCTCCACCCTATACTCATGGGACGACAAATCAACTTACATTCACGAGCCTCCTTACTTCAAGGACATGACCATGAATCCTCCTGGGGCTCATGGAGTAAAGGATGCATACTGCTTGCTCAACTTTGGTGACAGTATCACGACAGATCACATTTCCCCTGCAGGAAGCATCCATAAAGACAGCCCTGCTGCAAAGTTCCTTTTGGAACATGGGGTGCAACGCAATGACTTCAATTCTTATGGAAGCCGTCGTGGTAATGATGAAATTATGGCAAGGGGAACATTTGCTAATATCCGCCTTGTTAACAAACTCTTGGATGGGGAAGTTGGCCCAAAGACTGTTCACATCCCTACTGGAGAGAAACTTTCTGTCTTTGATGCAGCAATGGTGAGTTCTTATACCCGATGTCTTTGGATTGTTTATCATGCAACGAGCCTTTGGCAGTTCTTTTTCACTTATCTCTGTTTATCGATCTTCTTGCTCAGAAATACAAGTCAGCTGGACAGGACACCATTATCCTGGCTGGAGCTGAGTATGGAAGTGGAAGCTCCCGGGATTGGGCAGCCAAGGGCCCTATGCTGTTGGTAAGACTTTTGAAGTTTAATGCCCTTAATTTTGTTATCATGTTTGCTAGACTGGTTTCGGATCCCTTTCATTTTGTTCTGTTAAGAGTAACGAATGGTGTGTTGTAACAGGGAGTGAAAGCAGTTATTGCTAAAAGTTTTGAGAGAATTCATCGTAGCAATTTGGTGGGAATGGGTATTATTCCACTCTGCTTCAAGTCAGGAGAGGATGCAAGTACTCTAGGATTGACTGGCCATGAACGTTTCTCCATTGACCTTCCAAGCAATATCAGTGAGATAAAGCCCGGCCAAGATGTTACTGTCACGACCGACTCTGGAAAATCATTCACATGCACAGTTCGGTTTGACACCGAGGTACCTTCCACTTCTTTTATAAATTATAATTATATTTGTTTACATTCATCTAATTGCTAAGTAGGCTTCTCTGGAAACTACCAGAACAAGATTACCTATGGCTTATTGTTGAACTATATTATTGTCTGAACACATTTTTGATTATGATCTTGGGTTTAAACTTTTCTATACATAGTGTGTTTTGTTCTCTACAAAACTTTAGTGTTTCTGGTTCGTACAAGACTGATGTTGTAAATTGATCGAAATTGCAGGTGGAGTTGGCTTACTTTGACCATGGAGGCATTCTTCCCTATGTTATTCGCAACCTGAGCAAGCAGCAGTAGTAGTAGCACAACTGTGTATTTGGACTATTTTTGGTTTCAGACCAATTTATATGTTGGGGACCTGATTCAGCAGTGAATTTACTGCGTTGTTGTTTAGCGGCTTTTCCTCCATAAAACGAGCTTTGTTCATTGTAACATTTCACAAGGAATAAATTTCCAATAATAGAAGAAGATTCCCTTCCAAGTGCTGTTTTGGGTTCATCTAAAATTTAAGACTATTATTGATTTTGTAATAATGAACTTCTATGTTATAATGGTTGATCCTAGGTGAATTACTCAACCAAACTGGAGAAATATACTGATACAATTAATCAGGATATGAATTGCCTATGCGTATCTTACTTTTAATACTTCCCCTTGTGTTGGAACATACAAATCATAATTGCCAAACTCTCTTTTTTAATAGCAAATAGGAATTTAATAATCCTTTCCTTCGAGACACTCCAGACAAGCCATGAAGGCAACAACCACGATATGAAGAAGACAGGGTCTAACAAAAGCCTATACCCAGATTTAATCAATTAGAAATATACAAAATGAAAAATTTATACAAAGACAAGTAGGACATCAGGATTTACCAAACGTGAAGAGCTGAAAACGACGAAACCTGAGCCCTAGGCTCGTTGGGCCTGAAACCAGGCCCAACCAAACAAGAAGAAACCCTAAAAAACGAAACCTTACCGAAGCCGCCACACCAAAGCCGGGTCTTCACGAAACACCAACAAGCTCCACCAACGCCTCGACCCTTGGCCCCCACAACTCAGAAAGACCAAAAGGCAGAAACCGCCACATCTGGTGGCCCCAACCACACATGGTCGAGGGTAGGGAGAGCAAAGGGGGAAAATGGAGAAGCGAACAGGGATTCACCACTCCGAAGACGAATCATAACCACCATCGTACCAATCTCAACGCCAAGACAACCCCATGGCCAGCACCACCGAGAAGGAAAAGAAGGCCTGGACTTCGATCTTGTTACATATGTTCTTCAGAAAATTAATTCCGACCGTTCTTATCTCTTCTTATCTACATCTTCTCTTTTATACTTATATCTATTTTGTGTCATCTTGAGACATTTAGTATGTGTTATGTTCTTCATTTTTCTTTTCGTCTCATTTTCTATCTTCATCAACCAGAGCTCTTTGGTATTTGCTTTTTAATTTTGGGCTGGGTGAGGTCTTTGAAAGTTAACCGATATCCTTAAGTTTTGTTTAGATTTGGTTTTGTTAGATAGGACATTATTATTTTCGGATCATTAACAACTAAAACTGAGATTCACAAATCATTTACGTTTTTGTTTTCTATTTTCGATTTATTTTTAGAATTTCGGATCACTGATCTAAATAAAAACTGAAATTCTTTCATTCTATTCGTAATATATTGTAGTTAGTTTGTATCGTATTTGTGTTTTGTTATAGTCATTTTGCATGAACCATTCTTCTTCAAATTGCAGCATAAACCATTCTTTTGTTTTTTGATTTTTTTTAATTCCCCGATCACTGATAAATTAAACTTGTATGTTTTGTTTCGTTAACGATTGTTTTTTCACTGTTATATAAATATTCATAAACCATTCTTCTTCAAATTGCAGTATAAATTTACCAAGGGAAATTTAATAGAATATATTTCTTTTCTATACAAGTATAGTCTATAATTGAGAAAATATGCTTTTAATATTTTTTAGGACAAATATATCATCTCGCTATAATTTAAACAAAACTCTCAATTTCACACCCTCTCTATTTGTCATCTATTCACCTATCTTTTTAAAATAAAGTCATATTTCATTATTTTATAAACATCAATTTAAAAAAAATAAATTTTCAGATTTTATCTAAAAAATATATTTTACTCATGTTTATTAATTTAAAATCAGTTTTTTTTTTTAAATAAGATTATTCTGATAAATATTTTTAAAAATATAATT
>JAYMSV010000919.1:0-14470 GCA_036897745.1 Erodium moschatum | reverse complement strand
ACTTTCATAAATTTGTTTTGTAGATATTTAAAAAATTGAATGGAGAAAGTATTAGGGTTCAGCATATTTAGGCTGGAAAGTAAGAATTATTTTATGCACTTTTGGCATCTAAAAAATATTTAGATTAGTTAAGGGGAAAGGTTTGTTACAGGTAACAATGTTAAAACAAAATTTTAGTTGCAACATTAGAGCATCTTCAATACAAATAGCCCAACCTGGACTATTTTGGGGGTTATAACTTGTATTTTACACAAGAGACAAAGAGAGAACATGCGTATTGATTGCCAAAAGTTACTCTTTTGTAGTGTCCACGTGCAAAAGACTACAAGAATGCATTGTCCATGCTTTCAAACTACTCTTATCTTTTGACTACGGTTGTTTATAGACAAATTTTAGGATATTCCGTTAAAATTGATCAAAATTTTGAATATTCCGCCAAAATGGAAGAAAAATTAGGGTGTAGACAATGCATAAGGATAATAATTTCGGTGAAAAAACTAACATACAACTGTGATCAAATGATAGGGTAGTTTACTAGTTTAAAAGTGTGGACAGTATAAAAGGTAGTTTTCCTCACGTGAGCAATACATAAGAGACACTTTTAGCAACTAACCCTATATTTTCTTTGGAAAGGGGGTACGTGGCGCCCGACCATTGGTCGAGTACTTATAGCTATAAGGCTTTCGCTCGAGCCATTCGCCCACCTCCCAAGTATTCGCCCAGGAGTAACGCCCAAAATTCTTGTTCACTCCATTGAAGATGCCATTATTAATTTTGGACGGAAAAAAAGTTCCGTTAACCTTTTTTATTTTTATCAAAATGCCAGGTTTACCCTTCTAATATAAATGAAATTAATTAAGAAGCGGAAAATATGTCAAAGTATTGTATGTGACATTTCTTTCGGTCCGGTGAGGGAGGCAATCCGGCGTCGTGATGGAGGCAAGTCTGGCGAGCTAGCGTTATTTCCCCACTTCTTCTTTCATTTCATCTTCTTCATGATTTCATACTTGCGAATTCAAACCGTGCCAGCAACGGACTTGAGGTTTTAGTTCCGATCGTCATCTTTGGAATCGACAAGCTGGTTTCTTTTCAGGTCAGAGGGAACGGTGAAGATAAGACAAGCTGCATATCTGCGTCGAGCTCCAAATCTACCCGAGGTCGAGTTTGAAGGACAATGGTGGAAGAACTCGATGTTGTCGTTGAAGGCGTTGGTCGCCAGATGGTTGATGGAAATCTTCCCGATGCTTCCAGACTCCCTTACATCATGTTGACGCTTTTGTTGAAGATGCAGGTGGCCGGACGGCTAACAACGCTGCAAAAACCCTCGCCATACCAGATTGAGGAAGAAGTTAACGCCATGATGACGTCAGTAGAAATTATTTTCGATTTTTATGATAAAATTGTGATTTTATACATATGTAGGGGCATTTTAGTCCTTTCATCTACCATTTTAACGAAATTAGTAACGTTGCAACTAAACCTTTGTTGAGCGTTGTGAATTGTAACAAACCTTTTCTCAGCGTTGTGAAGTACGAAAGTATTTTTTTAATCGTTGTGAATTTCCCCTTTAGTTAAAACTCTTACATGATGAACGTCGAACTTGGATATGAAGAGATTGCATCTTAATGTAATCGTCTCCCTATTTTTATCTATTGATATAGCTGGTCGACATTGGTAAAATACTATTATTACCTTCCTGATATAGTGGGAAATATTCAAACTTAAGCTGATATTTGTTTGAGTGTAGACTGTTGTCCTCAAGGTCGGTATGTCATGTGAAGGATGCTCTGGGGCCGTAAAGAGGGTCCTGACCAAAATGGAAGGTAATTCAGCTTTCTCTTATTTTCCATCGGTATTTGTTTGCTCTTGTCAACTTTTAGGAAGAGATCTGTACTTCCTTAATTTGTCATCTCCCTCCCTCTCTCTGAGCATGCAAAACAACAGACATGTTCATGCCCTAGCATACCACGTTATTTTTGGGATCATTTGCAATATAAAATGGTGTAATTTCGTCATTTTAAAATTATGTTGGTCACATGTGTGTCACATACCGCTTTAAGTGGCTTTTTGTATTTGTTTGAACAGATTTCAACTGACGGTGCAACTAAACAATGTACAAGATAGCAACCTGCAACCAAACTGAATTACAAAGTATAATTCTGCCATCAACCTTAGAATTAAGTCTGTTTGACCTCCCATGTAATTTGGCTATTGAGTGCATGGGAACATTTGCCTTTGCCATTGATAACTTCCTTGGTATCAAACTATTATAGTGGGAAATGTGAAGGATAAGTAAGATCCAATTATTAAAATTAACAATTATGTGCTTGTTGGTGTAGAAAAATCATGCTAAAAAGCTATTCTCAGTGTTGGTTGGGACTTGTAACTCATAATGAGCTGTTCAGTCTTACATAATCAGTAACCTGTCATGTTTGTGCCCGACCATTGCCAGGTGTGGAGTCATTTGACATTGATATGAAGGAGCAAAAAGTGACCGTGAAAGGCAATGTGACACCTGATGCAGTATTCCAGACCGTTTCAAAGACCGGGAAGAAGACTGCCTTCTGGGAAGCATAATCACCAACAGAGGGTGAACAAAAACCTGCAGAAACTGTGGCTGCTGCTTAATATCAGTGTCTTGTATTGTTAAATATTCCAGAAAACTTATATGAATGCTCTGTCAATTGTCAACTACTAACTGTTTGGTGTAACTTTACTTGGAATGTAAGCTACAAAATAACTTGTAGGATACATTTTATTTGCTCCCAAGTGTTAACATTCTAAATAGATATCGATGTCTCGTTGTCCTCTGATTTTGTTTCTGGGTTAATTTTCTGATGTGTTGTGAATGGGATACTTGGAAAAGAAGAAAGATCCTGAATTTTGAAATCAAATTTGCAGGGAAGGTGTATTAAGTCCCCTGATACTGATGTTATTGAGATTTTGACTGCAAGAGTTATGTTCTGTTTAGGGTTGTGCCCTTTGGTTTCTAGGGATAGACCCAATTCCTAGGCCATGTCCTGTTGAACATTTTGAATGCTTCCGATATGCATATCAACTTCAGCATAGACTACTTTTGTAGGTGGTTTCGGTTTGGATTTTACTGACGTCGGTATTGTTAAATTATATGTGAATCTTTTGTTTCCAAGAGGCAACTCTTTACAAGTTATGCACGTGAATGGTTGAGTCTTCCCTTCCACGCAATCGAGAAAACAATCTTTTGGAGATACAGTACTTGTGAAAAAATGTATGGACTTGTCGACATGGGTAGTGGACTTTACAAATACAAGAGTTGTCAGCATCATCTTTGTTTTATCATCAATTAATGTGTGCAACCAGTTCTTTTTTGGATTTCGGTGGGTTACCTGTTGGGATACTGAGCAGTGCATGGTGGGTGTTTATCGATTTTTCTCGTTGCAGTTATGGTGGTTGAAGGGCTCCGTTCGTGGCGATTTTACCCTCTTTTGCCCTAGCTCTTTACTTCAAATTCTTGGTTTAATAAATCTTCATTTGTTGATCAAAAGAACCAATTGGATGAAATTTTAGCAATCCCTTCAGATAATCTGGTACAGTACAGTTATCCGAAAATTAAGCTTGTCAAGAAAACAAAGGTGAACTCAAATCTGAGTTACATACTATATCTCTACAATGACCATAAATATAAGGCCAAGTTGCAATTTCAGCTTTGCACTCCCCGAAAAGAATGAAGCCTAAGAGGAAGTTACAATACACTTTGATTACCGCTCCTCAGTCAATTTCTAAAAACAAATGCCAACGAGAAACCATTGGTTGACTGACGAGCAACCTTCCTCGCCTTGTCAAACTATGTAGGTCTGGCTTGGATTCTTGCGGCCGCGCTTCCTCCTGGGGTTGGAGGTGATCATGCACGAGAAGGCGTTGACAAGCTCTGAATCTTCTTCGGTGATGAGAATCTTAGCTGCACTTGGGTCCGCCAGCAGGAGCTTTGCCACCAGGTACCCGGCAATGGACCATGTCTGGCACAGCCGCGCTTGTTTCCCGATGAACCTTGCCTTCTTGGTGTCGTAATACTCCGGCCACTTGTCCCTTGCTATGCGTTTCTCCGCAATAGCAACAGCCTTTTCTGCTATTTCTGGTCTCCCCATCTTTATGCATGCCACAGTCAGCTGCACAACACATTTTCAACATCTTAGTGTTACCGTCTCTTTCTCTACTCTACCATGTATGCTTATCCACTTTCTTCCAATTTAGTTTCAAGAATACTTCTGGCCCACCCCGAAACATAACAGCAGCAAAATACAAACACAAATACACCAAAACTATGCAATCCTACTAACCTGCCAGAGAAGAGTAGGCCAGGAACCCGCATTGTGGTATGACCAAGGCCTGCATAAGAAAACAAATGTATATGGTTGGAGGAAGAATGACTAAATATCAAACAAAAATAGAATATATTACGTGTTCTTGGGATCACAGCCTGTGATAATCTGCCATTCTTGACCTTCAAGAGCCGGATAACATATCTTCAATGGCATTTCGGCAACCAAATCCAACCATTTGGCTTCCACGAGATCCAATATGGCGTGGGATTGCTCCACCGTTGCAAGACTACTTACCACAGACCATAAGTTTCCCAAAGAGAAGAACCGGAAATCCATATGAGCCGGTTGTAAGTTACCAATTAGATAGCCTCCTTTATTAGGCATCCATTCCACTAACCAAGGAGAGATCTGGTCAGGGTAAATGTTAAACTTATTAACGGCATCATACGAGTACTCTTCAGTCTTATAACGATATATCTCATTTAGTTTCTTCATATCGATCCAGTAATACTCTCTTATATGGAATGAGAGAGCTACAAGACGGTTGTTCAGAGCTCTGATGAGATCAGCGGATCCATCCTCTGGAGTAAGCATCTCCCGTGAACACAGCAATGCTGAATAAAAGAGTGCCTTCGGTAGAATGAACATTGTGTCAGATTAAATTCGAATGATCTTATCAAGAACCAATGTTATTAAAGAAAGTAGGAGCATAACAACACATGTGTATGTATATGTGATTAAGATGAACCATATGTGATCCATCGACTCACACAATCCCTTAAAATCTTACTGGAAAATTAACCAATGATTGTGATCCACTCTTGTAAGAAACCTTGCAAGATGCTAATTTGAGAAATGTAATGTATGGACATCAACTTCTAGTGATGATGAAAAATGGATTAAGGTTATAAGTCTTACACTCAGTTTATCATATTACTATCTATTTGAGAATTATCTGCCTTTCTAGTTACTAGGGACCAATAATTAAACTTTACAGAAACTTCTTAGAGAACTATGTACTTGTCACTACAACTAACGATCTTTCTTCTCATTCATCTACTTTGTGTTATTGGAGACCCAGAAGTTCTAAACTTATTATCATTTCCTTCTTGTTTAGGTGACATAACAACAGGCAACAAGATACTACAAACCATCTCTCATAACATATATATCCCAGACATCCAGTTACTAGTTCAGTTTATTACAACTCCTTTCTTATCATCAAATATTTGAGTTACCAAGGTCAGAATTGTTTCTGCATAAGTTACGCACCCTAGATGCAGTGAGAAGTGTTTGACTTACACGGAGTTTATCAACTTCTGCAACAGGCACTAGGAACACATGAAAACCCTAAAACTGGATTGAACTAATTGACACTGAAAGATTTCAAAGTTGGAATTCATGAGTGTAATCCATAGATTTTGACCAATCCCATCTTGGCTATTACTCTGTAGTGCATGACGAATCACCGGTCCCAAAGACACTATAATCACAATCCAATTAAAATTGAAATGCCCACCTTCTATGCCACTTAACATATGCTTAATTTTTCCACATTAATATGGATTGATATGACCATTTAATAGGCAAGCTATACATTATTCTACCAACATGCTAACCACCTTGTACATTGGTTGTGGACAAGGTTCTAAATATCCCGAGATCAAGGCGATATCAAGGAAATATGGGATCAGCATTATCGATATCTGATAACGTTGACCAATTGGGTCAACGCGAGTCAACTCGGTCAACTGGCCGAGTCAACTCAACACGCTGAAAATGAGGTAGAACAGATTTTTTTTAACCTTTTTCTTATTTACCTGATTAACCCACATAAGCTAACCATTTCTCTCGACTTCAGATCTCTCAGGGTTTGAAGTTGAGCTCGTCTTTTGTAAGATGAAGAGCAAATATGAACTTTTTTGTAACTTGTTATTAATATATGTATTACATTTATATATAATTATATGCATATTATAGATATTCAATACAAAACGCGATTTGCCAGTTATCTCCCCGTTTAATTAAAATAACCTTAAAGGAGACCTCGCTGATATTTCACCGCGACCGTTATTTAGAACCTTGGTTGTGGATACAAAATATATCCAATTTAGTCCACTGAAATAAACTCTCAAGTGATGATAATTCAATACACATTTGACCATGATTTGAATTTAAGTACCTGGATTTCAAGAGGGTGGCCATGAATGCCCATACGTCGATCTATCATGCAAGACCCATCAGTCACCAATAACGTAGGGAACATGTCAAAACCGTCAGCGAGACACAGCCTTAGAATCATCTTAATTCCTGTTTGGACATCAACCCTCTCCTGAACAGTGAGATCGCCCGAGATTTTCCCATATGCACGTAACAAAATAATCCACCACAATCCTGAAATTTACATTAATATTGAAAGATGTTTCTAGCTTCAAATACAACCCACCTATCAAACCATCTTAAAATGTTACAATTCAAACGTAAATGTTCCCTAGCGAAAACAAACCGATGAAAACTACTTATTTACCAGAGTCCACAGGTGCAACACGACCTATAGCTGCCTCTCCAAAATCAGGATCTAATACCTCTTCTGTGGCACATTCATCCCCATCAAGAGGAACTGTACGCACCTTGAAACTAGCAGGCATCAAACCTTGACCAGGACTGTGACAGTCCATAGTTTTCTCCCAACTCTGCAATGACCAAATGTGATTAGATATTTCTGATTTTATTCAGTCATCTTCCTACAAACAATATAGTGAATAGTAAGCTAAAAATAAGCAGCATTAACTTGGCATGGAATTGATAATGGGCCTAAGAGTAAAGAATCAAGTGGTCACTACAATCTGACTATTAAGTTACCTGCAACTGGAGGGTGTGAAGGATGAAGTTCCGGACAATTTCATACTCTCCTTTCAATAAGAAGGCTATACCAGAGGGTACGAAGTCACGAATAAAGACCTGATCATAATTCAAGGCATCTGAGCCTGTTGGATCCTGGGCAGCAATTGTTCCAATGGGACTATTACAGTAATAAACCACAGATTCCCGGAGTAATTTCCATGCTTCTTCTTCAATGGGATCAACACCAACATTGCGGGAGACATCTTGAGCGGTTCCATTGGATGCCAAACCTTCCTTCTCATCCTTTTCCAGCTTTGGCGGGTGAATGTCTGAAAAATCCAAAATATTTTGCCCATTCACGACACCGTCTAGTGTATTCAATTCCTTTGCGTCATCAACGAACCATGCTCCACTTCCATCTTCTGAGGTCACCCCACTTACTCTTTCAGCCTTATGGCATCTGCTCGGCTGAAGCAACACACATCCTGCCGTTTTCTTCCTGTACAGACCACTGCCTGCCCCTTGAATTTGATAGGACCCTATACGACCTTGTTGTACAACTGAACAGTAAGGTGGTAAACACATATACCTTGAAGCTCTTTTCTTTTTATAATTAAAGTGGAGTGTAGAATGAAATGTTGAGTTGGGTTTGCTATAAAACACATCAGAAACACGGAAGCAGTGGTGAGCCCCCGGCAATACTTTCAGAACTGCTTCTGAAGTACCCATCAGCGTAACTCTTACTGATATCAACTAGCTCTATTATCTCCTTTATGTTGCATCAAATCCAAATTTCCACTTCGCTACAACACACAACTTGCACTAAAAGAGAAAAAATAGAGCTTAATCAATCATAATTGATGCTGATGACAGAGTCATAAGGCCAAATGGTTCGATGCAACACAACATGCATTTGTAAAGGCAATGTGTGATGGAAGTGCCCAAAACCGAAAAGACTTGTATATGAAACAGAACAATTAAGATACTTTGAGCACTAAATCTGAACTTGAAAGGTTTTGGTACTATTCAAAACATTATTTCCCAACAAGTTACTAAAGAGTAATTTGCACCCAGCAAAATGAATACCCCTCTTATCATATGATCCTAGAAACACAAATTGAATTCATTGAAGGAACTAAATCACCATATACAACACCCAAAAACCCACTTGAGCACAAAATCCAAACTTGAAAGCAAAGTGGAGAAAACCCAGATGGATTCATGAACAAACAGATCCAAAACAATCATAGACGAACAAGACCAAACCCAATCATCAACTCTACATAATATCTTCAAACATAACCCGTAAAAGCATCGTCTTTCCGAGAGAGAAAACTAAAAATCTTGAGACTCTTACCAGATACAAAAGGTGTAGTGAAGTTTTTATTTTCCGGGTTGTGTTACAGCATCGATTCTGGAGAAATTAAATGGGAAATTGAGAGGTGGTGGTAAGAGTATAGTCGTGTCCGGAAAGAAGGAAGACAGGATCAACCATACATTACAGAGACCTTTTGGTGGATATCGATTTTGCAGAGCACACTCTAACCCACATGCTCAACTTTCCTACACGCCTCTTTTCTTGTCTTTTTTATTTCATTTTCATATTTCATCCTTATTTTTCTATTTGTTTTTAAATTGTTCTACTTCTGTCTTTTCTTGTTTTCGTTCATCGTTTCGGCTGTTTGGTCAGTGTGAATTCATTGCAAATGTTTATTCGGAGATAATGATTTTTTTTTCTTGAAATGATAATGAATTTTTTTAAGATAAATTGATAAAAAAGAAAATAAGAGATATTTGTTGTGATATTGGTCCCCACTAAAAATAGTTTTTTTCATTAAAGCAGATCTTCTTTTTGTAAAATCTCATCCTATATATATATATAGACTTTGTAATAGAGAAAAGATATAGAGATGACAACAGGTTTTGTAATACTCGTATTCGACTCCAATTTCTAACCAATATCCGAGTCCATACCCGACTCGTTCATATGATATGTGGATTATAAGATAAAAAGTTGGGAACAAGTAGGGGTGGGCAACAATAACCGTTTACACCGAAACCGGCCGGCACCGCCCGCAACCGGCACCGGAATCATCGGAACCGTCGGTTCCGACGACGGTTCAGGCGAAAATAATACATAACCGACCTTATTTTCAGTGAGACCCGGTTTTTGAATGAGTGAACCAGCGGTTAACCGGAACCGGCCGGACTTTTTCTTTATGCTCTACTGTTTTATACCATGTCAGCCCATATAATTAATTTCTTGAGCCAAACACCACATCATTTCTGCCGGCCCATGCTCATTACTAACCCTAGCCTTCTTGTTACTATATAAATACATACAAATCTCTCTCTCTAACAACACTCATTCACCGCAAAAAAATCCACAGTGCTGATGCCCTCTCTTCTCACACTTTCAACCGACTTCACCTCATCATTTGCAGACTTCTGTGTTATTATTATGCCTTCTAGCTAATCTTCAACACCAATGTTTCTATTTTTGTTTAATCTTTTCTTGTACTTTGTTCTCGTTTTTTTTTCCGACTTGAATTTTGTTCTATTATTTTAGAACGATGATAATATATGTATTGTTTAGTGAATTCGTTTCTGTGTCCATATATTTTGTTTTATAGATCTTGTTTTTGTGATTTAATACTCAAATATTCAGACCTAAGTTAATGTTGCTTGATCCGATTTATTTATTTATTTCTTCATCTATTCGTATATGGTGTTTTGGATCGAAGATGGAAAACTGAGATCCAGTCCGATTATGTTTTAATATATTTTTAATTATAAATTTTGGAGTCTGGTTTTATTTTTTACATATATGAGATGAACATAATCAGTTTATGCAACTGAAGTAATATGATCTCCCTTCGTAATAATGAGAATATTAATCAGTTGTTAAATATTGATGAGTTAAAAAATGGAAATAAAAATAAAATTGATAGAAAGATTTGCTGATAAAACCGGTAATCAGGCCCAAATAGTAAGGCCCAATCAAAGGCCCATTGGGCCAGTGTAAACGGTTAAAAACCGGCACCGGCCGCGGTTTTAACCGCTCGGTTTCTTGTAGTCTCCCCGGTTTTTGGTTCCGGCGGCGGTTGTGTAACTTGGATAACCGGAGGTCCCGGTTCCGGTGGACCAAGTGGTGGCCGGTTCCGATTAACTAGTCGTGCCCACCCCTAGGAACAAGTAACGATTTCATTTAAATTTAAGTAGCCAAGAATATGAAACTTTAGAAAAAAAAATTCATATATCAAGTCTCAACATACAACAATCTCAAAAACAAGTAACAACCAACCAAGTCAAAATCCTCGTTTCTTGGCACGAGTATCTCTTCAAAGTATCGATTCAATTTTGATCTAGACACCTCTTTCGTTGCTCCACTTACATATGACTCGAAGATAATTCAGCCCAACCTCACTTTTGATGTACTCGAGGACTCGTCATGACAATTTTACATCATATCACGTTTTTGTTTTAATGGTCTTGAATCTTTACATACGTACTCCTCAACAAGCTTGGAACACAATGCTCTCACTTTCTTAATATCTGAATTAGATTCATTGTCATAAAGTATAACGAAGTAGACTTTCATAAGTTGCATCTTATATCTTGGATCCAAAACAATATCAATATACGTAACTCCATGTATGATATGCTAATACTCGTCAAATTTCTAACTCATATTCAATGTTATGAATCTTATCATTTAACATGAAAATGTTTTCCATGATAGCAATATAAATCTAATAAAACACATATGAGGAAAAAGTATATTTGTAGCAGGATACTATCAAGAATGTCTCGGTCCCCTTACAAAAAATACTTAGCTTCTCGCATACTTCTTCGGTTATCTCTTATTCTTCATTTGTTGGACAACACTTAAACATCTCCTCCCAAATTTCCATTCGCATAAAGATTTCTTTGTACTACAAAGTGACCTTAAACATTAAGTACACTAAATTCCATCGTATCTTGCAATCAAAAACTAACTTTTTGGTACACTTAATCCGCAGCTTATGCTTTGTTTCCGCAAATTTCTACACTCTTTTGGGAGTTGAACTACAATAAGCCATTGTTTCTCTTACTTTCTCAATACCTTCTTTCAGAATAGATAAACCATCTTGCACAATCGAATTCGGAATATGAGCACAACACCGCATGTGCAATAGCTTTCCATCCAGTAGAAGTGAGCTAGGAAAAAGCTTTTCCAACAAACTTTGAACAATTGCATCACTCGTTCTGCAATTATCTACCGTGAATATATATAATTTTCTATCCAGGTTCCAGCCGAGCAATACTCAAACAACATAGTAGTAAGAATGTCAGAAGTGTGTGGAGAATGGACATATATGAACCTAAACATGCTATATGAATTATGTTAATAAAATTAACATGGGAAAATATGGCATATGAAACACAATACATGATAATTCTACTATGCATCTTAAATCATTGTTAATGTAATATACCGTTATTGACATGAAACCTTTCTTTTAATTAGTTTTTTTCCACATATATGTAGTCATTGCAATTCGACTTTCTTTTTTCTCTAAAATTTTCATTATAACATTCTTCTCATACTTGTTGATATCAAAGATGTTAGTCTTTATATTGTTTCGGTTCGGAACTTTAAATAAGGGTTGAACACTTACCATGAATTCCCAAAATTCCTAATGATCAACCATTGACGAGGATACCCGCGCATGATAATCATATGAGCAAGTTTCTTTCTAGAGACATCTTGGTCAAAATGGTAATCGCTTGAAACAATTTTTCCATCGTTCTTATTTCTTTTGCCCGCTAAGACTTGTTGACGTATGTCTTGTACCTTATATCTTAGACACATTTTCAAATGTTCACGAAGATGTGTTGTTCCATTCTTGATATCCCAGGAAAGTGTTATATGTTGTCAACCTCTATATCGAGACTAGTTTCCCCTATAATTCCTTGTCTAGTTGTTTGCGTGTTTATGGTCAACATCTTCATTTCTCTTGTCACCGTGCTTTTACTCCTGGAATTAATGGCCTATGTTTGCTTAAAGACTCTGACCGACACCCCTGCATGTGGGCCTATTCAGGTCAGAGTGTATCGTATGTGGGACGATGTCAGTGTTGCACGAAGCACCTTGCCCGACCTCGACTTGATCATTGTAGATTAAGAGGTTAGTGTGGGTGTACTAGTAGCCGCATTTTTTTTATAGATAACATTCTAATAATGAATAACCGTAATTGATATAATATTAGCAACCAAACTACATAGAAATGTTGGCACACATCAGGACATCCTTTATAGGGGAGACCCCTCAAAATTGTTTTTATTTCAGCGAATTAGGGCTTCATACTTACTAGAGCATATCATTTTAACGCCGGCCCTTACAGTCTTTTCGATGTACCAATTGACCCTCTTTCGATAGATACATTAGCAAATGCTAAAATACTACTTGTGTGTTTATCTCCCAATTATAATTGATTAGGAGGAAGCACCGCATGATGCGTGGTGCTTGCAATAATAACATATCGGTGAACGTAAAACTCAGTATTGTTGGAAGTAATTCATATTTGCTTTCAATGGTAATAACTTCTTGCTGGGGTTGCTTAGATACAGGCAGAAGAAAACTTCAGTTGCTTCCGCAAAAGAAAAAAGCACAATTGAGACGCTACAAACACAATATCTACCATGAAGCCATCACCTAAAAGGGTACGGTCAACCAAAGAAGGCGTGAAGGAAATTAAATTACATTGTTTGAGATTAAGTGAAATAGTGTCGGTGTCTTTGGTGCGTAGAAACTTGGTGAGGTCAGAAAGGGATGCTTTGGATGTAGATGAACACATTCATTGAAACATAACGAGTCACAATGGATATATATGGACAGACAGTAACACAAGGTTGACAATGATGCCGAGAAAGAAACATATGTGTATTGAATATACAAACCTTTCACGAACATGGTGCATAAAAATATAAATCATTTTTTGATGGTTCGACATTATAAGACTATTTGAGTGTTACATTTTTCATTGTAAGTTAGCTCATATCAGATGAAATAGGCTCTGGATGTTTGTCGCAGCAACACGCACCGCGTTCGTACCTGAAATGGAACACAAGTGGAAAAGACACGTAATGTTGGAAGCACTTAATTCATAACAGACATACTTAATGTACGCAACAAAGTGGTTGACTTCTAATTTATGTAGTTGACGTTTTTCTGCAAGTGGTTGTACAGGGTATATGAAAAGTCAAGTAAGTAAGGCCCGCGTCTTGAGGCCCACGGCCCACGAGGTAATTGGATCCGACATTAGGTTCTCCGTCAGTATGGGTCGACAAAGGAAGGTTGGAGGCATTCTTTTAACATGTCAATATCTAGGATTTGAATAATTTTTTTATGACATTAGTAGGTGAGTTGCGCTTTACGACGAACGCGCGTATTCAAATTAACTCTTTCCACATAACACAATTATCGAGTTTTATAATTTTGTAAAAAGACGTTTGAGGGACATAGGAACTATCAACGAAAAAAAAAGACAGTTTTTTTTATAAGCGTTTTAAAATTTTATTGAAGAAGACAATCTCCAAGGAGGAGAAAGCTAATAAAAACCATTACAAAAAACTCCCCAAACAGAGTAAAAAGGGAGAAATTCCCTTACAAAGAATTAGGAACCAATGAGCATGCGAAAAATATTCCTTCTCAAGCAAAACCCCGGGTTGAGCTGCCAATCCGAATACGATTTGTCACTGCGAATTGATTTCGAGAGCAACAAAATACCGAACGAATGACTCTGAATCTTGCCAAGAACTACCTGGGAGCTCTCCATCATTTGGTTAAACACGACCCCACTTCTAAGAATCCATAATTGCCACAACACAACGTAGCCGATCCGAACCCAATAACTCCACCACCATGAAGGACCGAATCCTTTCCAAGCCAAAATTACCTCAGAAATCCTCTTTGGGCCAACCCAATGTACTCCCCACCAAGAACACACTAAGGCCCATATGTGAAAAGCCACGAGACAGTGTAATAAGATATGATTGACATCGTCCATACCTGAGAGGCAAAATTTGCAAAACATATCTGATAATTTGCAAAAAAATTATCATTATTTTATTCCAATTTGAAGGAAATATCTTCTCTTGAATTTGATCAGTCCCCTTGGTTATGGTGGTTCTTTTTTTTTGAAATCCTAGGTTTAACTTTGATTAATTCTATGTCGAAGGATACAACCAAGCAACTGTCTTCATAAACAACGAGGGACGCAACCCCCAAAAAAAAGAAATTCCAAGAATATAGACGGGGTCCCCTTCCGGATCCGAGAAGA
>JAYMSV010000918.1:0-14473 GCA_036897745.1 Erodium moschatum | reverse complement strand
CCAACAGGTCCTGCACGCAAAAATGTTTTCCTTTTACACCACACAAATTGAGAAGCTCCAGAAGCAAATTGACGCCCCCCAAAGTTAAAATTGTAGTACTTTGTCGATTTAATTAATGTATTATCTAGTTTAATTTAATTTTTTTATATATATTAATTACAAATTCAAGTTTAATTTGCATTTTAGTTAATTTATTTATTTATTAATTAATTTTATCAATTTTTTTCATTTTTATTTAGTATTTACTAGTTTAAATATGAATTTAACAAATTCAGTAAAAGCATAATTAATTATTCAGTCATCATCCACTCAGCACTTCTGCAAACCATGGTTCTCATACCTGGTTCGCACAATGTGAAACTGCTCTAAAAAACCTGGTTCGCACCACAAATCATCCCAAATTCTGGTTCCCGGTTCGTGCGATGTACATGCTCTTATACGTCTGACGTTTTCAATAATTCGTATAAGTTTGATTTGTGGTCGTCAACGATTTGAACGAATTCTACTTTGATTCTAATCCCCCTTCTTCCATATGAATTCCCACTACCAAACGGATGACGTTGACATCCATTTAGACCATGATAGGATCGTCAACCATCGTATTCTCAATTATCACACTCTCACCCATTCGCCCGCTTATCCTCCTTTCGAAAGGGTTTCCCGCTTGTGTCTCCTTCATTGTGTAGTCGATTAGGGACTCAACAACCCGGATTGCCACAGACAAGGTCTGAACATTGGTTCTACGCAACTCCACTTACGCTTATGTAACCAACACGTCTTTGAATTGAAAGAGTGCCTCATTTCCTCCAAAGCTTGAGGTTTTCAGATGACTTGTTTAAAGGCTTGAACATACTCCGCTATGCTCCCCTTTTTTAGTCAACCTACGAAGTCTTCCCGTATCTTTGTCCTCGACATTTAGGTCGAAATTGCCGCAATAGTTCATCCTAAGTGTCAATGTCGTCCCCCTCATATGATTTGATATCTTCGTACCTTTTACGCCACCAAAGACCAAGAGTCTCAACAAGGTAAAAACTAATTGATTTTGACTTACACGTGTCATGGCTAATTCCCATGGCATCAAAATATGTTTTCATGTTTCAAAGGAAGTCGTCCATCTTTTTAACAATACAACTTTTATCAAATGACTTTAGTCTAGGAACTTACATCCTTGGTTGTCGAGCACTTCCACCACCACTTGCTAGTGCCTTCTAGCAAATGACCAGCTCATCCTGTCAGGAAGCAACCAAATCCTCCAATTTGTCCACCCTATCACACACGGGCTTCAGGACATCATCGACCGACTTTATAGTCTCGCCACCAACAACTCATCTCGTTCTCCAAGTTCAATGGACTTCTTCCCCAGGTCCCTAATTCTTTTTCCCCTTCCTTCATTAGGTCCTCCAAAAGAACACCTTAGTTTTCCAAATAAGCTTCACGAGAAGAAGGATCACGAGATTTAATACCCTTTTTTTATTGGCCTTTGACATGTCAACGTTAATGCCTTGATGAGTTAATCTCCAAATCAGCCATCACTTTGTTCTTTGAACCGCTGCTATGATACCACTTGTCACGGGACCGAATTCTCCAATGGAATCCATGTGCTCACAACCTTATTAAAGTCTCTTTCCCGAACTTCACAAGTCTTGTGATCAGCCAGAGAACTTGTGAAAACACAAACACAAATAAGCACAACGAGAACTAGAAATATGTAAAAGAAGAGATTGCTTAAATGAGAGCTTTTGGCATATATTAGATAAAATGAAATGCGAATATAAATGAGAATCTTAGCCTCAATTTACATTACTCTAAGAAGATCTTATCATGATCTCTTGGTTGTAACAATCAAGGGAATTTAAATTCAAAAGGTACTAAAGACTTGGCCTTTGTCAAATGGTTGGTCCTTGATTCTCTCCATTTGTCCCTGCGCCTATGTGGCACGAGATCTTCTTGATCCGCATCTCATGTCCTTACGCCTAGAATTACTGTGGCCTTGTCCGTACATGCGCCCATTGAGGTCGTGTCCACATTCGCATGCCGAGCTCGAGCCCATGCATGCCTCGCTGACCGAGTCAACACCCAGTCATTCCCTCGGTCTGTGATACTAAGGAGTCGAGAGAGTTATTGTCGAAGAGGGAGCCACTGTCATTTTCGTTAGAAGACTAACCAGCATGCATCGTCCTCCCTCGGATAATCAGTGAGGGAACAAAAAACGTAAAGATCTTGGCTCTCGAGATGGTCGGGAGGTATCTTGTCGGTACTTAGTGGATTCATCACCACACTACGGTCGGTGAAAATGTGGTACCTACAGACCCTTCAACAATCCCTCTCGTGCCAATTGAAGGATGTGAGGATGTTTTTCACCTCCGCCACTTTCGCACCCTACATCTGGACAATCGTCTCATCCGGTGAATCAGATGTTACCTATCCCCCACCCTATCCGAGAGTTACGTCGACAACATCGTCTCTCCATCCTGCCTTCAGTCCTGTTGTACCTGACTGTCCCTCCCTATCTTCTCTCTGAGGCATAGTAGGGATCATGGAAAGGGGCACCATCGGTGACCATCTCCATTCTCTGACGCCGCACTAAACCTCAAACGGGAGATAGACCTTACGACACCATCTGAACGGTTCGTCCCAGGTCAGCCACCAACCTTTTCTCTGGTCGACCCCAAATCATAATGTACCCTCCTAGGTTCCTTGTAAAGTGTTTCCCGTCGAATCACCTCTGAACTGAGACGAAGATGGAGATCTTTTCCTTTTCCGTCCAAGGAGCATCTCATACGTCCCCAGTAGTCCAATATTAGTTTAAAATGTTTAGGAACAAAATTCTAAATGAACCGATTTAAACTACTTCGCACTTCAAAAAAGTTCATAAGATTATAAATCGATCAAGAAAAATGGAGTGAAGATAGATAGCTCATTTAAAATGTTAGCCAAAATATTAACAATTAAAATTACAAAATCTGGTCCAATATTGGAATACTTACCCATTCAAAATAGTAACAGTAAGCACCACCTTGTGCATAGGATATAGAAAGAGAGAGAGGTGTGGTGGGTCCTCAAGCTATGGCAGAAACAGAGAGGGAAAGAGAGCAGCTAAATTGGGTAAGACGTGAGTGAGCAATGAGCATCACCACCACCATTACCACCTCCACCATGGCTATTAGCTATTATAGCCTATTGGGATTCAGACACGATGCAGAGTAACAGTAATCATAATCATGGTAGCTCAGCCTTTGACTCTGTCAGAGAACGAATATCCATTTCATCATTGAGCATCCTCTTCACAATATCTTCTCACCATCACCTTCTTCTTTTCTGTCGTGTCTTCTATTTCAGGTTTTGAATCATACAAGTCCTCACGTGATCTTCTAATCCTAGTTTTATTTGTCAATCAAGTTTTTGTTTATCAAGGGATGGTAATTAAGTTCGAGATTAGCTCTATGCTCTTCAACTTTGATATGATATCGGTTGACAGTAGATAGACTTATTCTTTCCGGACCTCTCATCCCTTCCTACATGTTGTGATCACTTCTATGAGTTTTTCGATCTGTCTCCCGATATCGGATCGACATATTCGACTTTTATTTATAGGAATCAGGATTGACGCTCTTATGGATTTGCTCTCCCGTGAGTTGTGGAGGCCAGACGTATTGGTGAGTGACCATAAGGTGGCTCACATCTACTTTGTCTTGGGAAGAAGCCTCAACGAGTCAGAGCATAAAGGAGTACCGTCCTGCTCCCCGATCCCACTTCTCCTTCTCCTGGGGACCTCCTCGGCTACTTGGCGTTCTTCATCCCTAAGGGCCTCCTCTGCGGGACTGGCGAGTATTTTAGGCACCGTAGGTTCACCCGAGTTGAGTTAGGAGAAATGATAGATGCATTTATTCAAAGATAATATGGTCAGATCCCTAAGTATGCACCTGGATAGTTATCGATAATATGATATTTTTGTGTGTATTGTTAAAATTTTCAGCTGCGAAGAAAAGCAATCAGTGTTATTACGACTCTGAGCGTTGATACACCTGTTTATAGGGGTCCCAAACTATAATTTGAATCTTAGGGAATATCTCCTCAATTATGTATTCGATACCTCGTCTATCTTATTATCAATAAAATTGATACATATTTACTCAGGAAAAAACCTACTCAATTCATTTTGTATTTTACTATAAAGAAATCAAGTCAAGTATAATTTTAAGAACGCTTAGGTTGGCTTAAAGTTATTCCGATGGGTTCGGGTTTGGACAAGCTTATATAATTAAGTTTGAATACGCTTAAGAAAATAAATACTCTGGATTAAAAGGTCAAGTCACTTATATTTGTTTTCACTCTCTCAACCAAACCCTAGTTGCCTAAGACTTTCCTCGGCGATCCTCTGTCTCCGGTAACTCTTGTGGTGGGAGTTGTAGGAACTCTTTTCCCCTCTAGATCTCAGTGTGGTTGTGCTCCAACGGTTCTCGATGTTCTCCTCTGCTCTGACTGACGTGTTGTGCTCCGATGGCCTTCCTCTAGGCTGACTCGCCTTCTTCTGGATCTGGTGAGTTTGTCACCAACCTCTTTCTTCCCTGTATTCCCTGGACCGAGTATCGTCCGAGGGCCTTTGGGTTTCTCCCTTGTATTGGAAGAGAGTGGTTGTGTCGATTCGTCTTTTCTTTGGGTCGTGGTGGTCTGGGTGTTGGCCCTACAGCGGGCTGTCCTCCTTGGATAGATGAGGATTTCAGATCTAGTTGAGGCAGGCGGCGATTATGAGCGGTGTTCTTTGGCTCTCCTTCTTCCCTTTCGTCTCCGATTATGGTGCTGGCCACGGGGTGTAGGGATCTCCTACCAAGCCATGGTTTGATAGGTTGGTATGCTTGGCTCTTGGGCTGATTTGGGCCGGAGAGCTTCCGGGCGTGCTCTGTTGGTCGGGGTTTCCGGAGGCGGTACGTGGTGTGGACTCCCGAGATTGGCGGGGGGTTGGGTCCCCAAGGTTTCTTAGGGTTAATCTGGTTCTTTTTTGGTTAACTCTGTTTCTTGTTCGTGAGCTTTTGTTTGTTTCATTATGTGGGTTTTTGTTTGCTTCATTTGGGCTTTGGTCCCAGTAATATTGACCTTGTGTTGGTCCATATCTCATATTACGTTTTTATGTATTCTGATAATCCATTCGGATTCCTACTTATCTTGTTCGTAGAGAAATAGGTATCTATAAACCTCGTTGATAAGAAAAAATACATACGAAAATCTTACTGAGGAGGAATCAATGTTTTTGGTAAATGTTATTTTTTTTATCAACGTGTATTTTTATCAAAAAACATACTCTCAAGCAGGAAAAGTATCTAGGGGACAGGCCCCAAGACAACGATTACAAAGGGAGCTATTAACGGAAGCTCAAAAAGGAAAAAAGTCCTAAACCGTTGGACCACATGTCCTACAAAAATCGAACGAAACTAGAAGACTATAGCCCGAAAAATATCAACCTTCATCGGTGACCCACTCATCCCCTTCTCAAATCTCATCGGTAGCCTTCATTAGAGCTGGTTGGCATGTATAAGCTTTACGGGCTTGAGCAACCTGAGTTCAGATATCAACGGGATTGACACCTCTTTCACGAGTCAGGGAACGTGCTATTGGCTTAGACGTATCAGTACAATAATCCGAAAAGTGCTTAGTAGGCCGACTCCACGGACTACCCATATCCTCACCTTCCAAAACATCTAAACCTCCCAAACTGGAAAACGGCCCTCTCGGATTCTTCAAAACGAGCTCAACAACGTCTTATCCAACAGTCTCCACCTGCTCATTACGGTGAAGCCCACCACCAAGCTCAAGGATCAACTCAACAGACCCATCAGAAGCCTGAGCCGGTACCTTAACACCTGGACCGGGCATAAGCCTAACACCTTGGTCCTATGGTGCAGAAATATGATTCGCGGGTCCCACAGAGCGCTCCTCCGATCTCTTTTTTTGGTGAATGTTACTTACAAGGCCAATTGCAGCTGATAATCGATGAGTACTGGCAATCAGTGAGTATCGCAACTTCCTCGAGATGTTCAGTATTATTGATTGCATGCATTGATAATAGAAAAATTGTATGTTCATATGGAATTAACAGTATACTCACAGTGATAAGCATGAGTCGACCTCCATACTTCAAGTTGTGGCATCGTAAGGCACGTGAATATAGCTTCCTTCTTTGTTGTAGTTGGATCAAACAACGGTATAATATACCCGTCCATCATTGTTGTTCATAGACGCAATTGTGGCTAACAACCTCTTATTTCGTCACACAATCAGATATACATAGTACACCTATGATCATTATTTCACATATTCAAATTGGGTTGTATTTGTTATTAAGAAAAAGTCGACCTAAGAATAACAAGCATAAACTATTTGCACACGCTTAAAAAGGATGAGGAAGGACGTGGAACGTACATTCAGATTCCTCCAATCACATTTCAAGATCATTACCGACACAATTTCTGAATACCGAAACCATCGGTAATATCATGATTGTTTGCATAATAATGCAAACTATGATACTCGAGGATGAACACAAAGAATATGATAAGTATTGTGAGTTCAAAGATGAATTACAAGCTTCCGACCTTGTGTCTTTGTGAACGTTGTTGTTTGTTCTTCTCGAATTCCTCAGGAATTATTAAATTTTGGTTATCGACATCTTGTGTGGAGCCATCGACGATCCTTTCTTTGTATTTCTCATTGTCACATGGTAGCCTAGGATTGGCTAGCAACGTTACGCCAACGCTTGGAATCGGCGAAAAATTTGAATAAAGAGAAAACGTTACGCATTCTCCGCTCCTAGACACCAAATCTCAACTCCGACCCATATAATCTCGCAATTTCCTGTAATGTACTTGCTCTATAGTGCTATCAATGAACATGCTTCTAAAGCTCCTTTTACATAGGAGAGTCTAAAAGATATGTCAAAACTGTCTAGTCCCGCTACCCATTTGTAGTGGAAAAGTGGAAAGTAATGAGTGGATTTAGGAAGTGAATACCCTAGCCTATTTTTCTTACATTATAATATCCTCACAAACACTTATTTTTAATTTGATACCTAACGTTGAGTTTTATTTTCAATTTGATACCTAATGTTGATTTTCGGTCCATTTTAGGACAGGAATTGGTCTTTTCATAAATTACAATAATACCCTTAATACTCCAAACCCTAGGCAAGTCGTTACAAGATGAAACATGCATGTACGTATCAGTTAAAAATAAACTTGAGGGTATCAAACAATAGAGCCAAGTTAAGAGCAGGTAATTGTAGTTCTACCAATCTCAAAAACATCCCCTTCCGTATGGTCATCACCGTTGCAATTCAAAAACAACTTAGCATAAACAATCAAAGGATGCAGCCTGGACAGCATTGAAACCAAATAGTATAAGCTGCTGGAATGGAAACAATATTATAAGATCTGATAACTGATAATTTTAATTAGTTTAAGTAATCAACCTAATGCATGAACATTACCACCCATTTCCCACGGTCGGTACAGCACACATTATTAGCTACCTTAAATGAAATGACTCTGAACACTAAACTGAACAAGTGGGACACAAGTAAATCACGTGCGAGGGTATTACAGAGCTATATCTTAGTCAGAAAAAACTTAAATTATCATAGCATTTACACATGCTGTTGCTCTGAATGATAATCGAACTCCTCAATTTCAAGGACACAAATGTAACCACTCACCCACATACATACAAGTTAGAAGACAATTCACACTAAGCAAGCACCAAAATAAGGTCAGCTCATCAAATATGCAATTGAATCGTATAGGAACAGAGAATTTATACTCGAGCCAGGTCCGCATCAGCTAACAGCAATCACGATAGGGATAATCAGGGATCTGCTGGAGCCAACAGCAACATAACTAGGATTCATTCATCAACTGCAATCATAGTTGCATTGTGTTTGGGTTGGTTATCAGCAACAACAGGATCATATGTGCCGTAACATTATGTGAGCTATCAGCTACCAGCTACGGTTACAAACACCTGTACTAAAATGACTTAGTTCATTGTGGTACACTTGCTAAAAACACTACACTTGCTAAAAACACCAATAGCCTGACTTTTATGAGGCAAAGTTGAACTAAACAATTAATAAACCGGGTGAAATATATGGAACCATGGCAAACCTCATAGAAACAGTGTTTTCAACTCCGCATTGCAGATCAATGCAACAGAGTATCCGGTCCTACATTTAACTTCATCAGCATCACGCAATGCACACAGATTCCAACACTTTTTAGATCATCACAGCTACTAAAAATCTTTTAAGGCCAAAGATGTGGAAACCAAACAACAAGAAACATGGTCAGACAGAATTCTCTATGTCAGCAGATATGAAACCTACATCTTTTTGCCATGTTCTTCCTGAACAAGGCCATTAGGCTGACTCAAATTGGCAGAAAGAAGGCAACTAAGTTTAGCATCTAACAGAGGGGTAATGATCAAATATATGTGGCCAAGCTAAATAATATTTATATCTTAAAAAACAAAAGCTAATAGACAAGAAAAGACAAAAAAGAACATAATTAAGGCAAAAATTATCACTTAAAACATACCAACCATGGAAAACAGCATAATAGATAGAAAAATACTACCAAGATAAGCAAGTTGATCGAGAAACAACAAGTCTAACAGAGAAACTATTAGCCTTCAAAAAGTTCCAAGGCATACCAATATTAGCACACATTCAGCATTATGATGACAACATACTAATTCAATAAGTTCTTTCCAGTGTACAGCTACAGATGACAGGCTGAGCAAAAGATTCTTTCCAAAGACATAGATATCCCACTCCATCACTCCTGCAAACAGAATGCAGACAGTAAATTGGGATGCTACCATCTTGATACAATTAAAAGCTAAATGCTGCCAAACAATTGACTCACATCAGCATCAGAATTACGGATGACTGGGCTAACAGAGTTTTCCGGTTGCCTGAGTGGTGAAACACTCCTTGCAGAGGGTGAGCGTTCATTCTTTTTGTGTGGAGACGGGCTCCTTCGAGGACTGGGGCTACGGCGAACAGGAGAAGCACTTCTAGCCATATAGCACGAAACAATTAAGTCAGATGACACAAAAATTAATACCAAAAACAAGAAATATGAAATTGGTACAAGTAGATTACCTGTCATATGATCGGCTACGACTGCGCTTCTCTTCATCATACCTTCCTCTTCCACGATCTCTGCGGCGATCAGGACTAACACTGCGACTCCTAGATCGGCGCCGATAACCACTCGCCCTTCTGTGAGACCTGTCACGATCATATCTATCCCTACTTCTACTGCGGCTCCTCCTATGATCCCTGTCCCTGTGTTCATCCCGATACCTAAAATACTTTTATCAGTTTGACAGTTCCAATTGCAGAAACAATATTATGCACTACGTTTAATACCCAGACTAATGTTTTAAGAAATAAGATAAAGTAGCAACAAACCCACACATGGCCACGCATTAAAAAGTATCTCATGCCAAGGGAATAAAATTGGACTCTTTATTAGACATAGACAACAAAGTAGATATGTTGGGGAAACAAACAAATGCAAACATAGAAAGTAACATGTTAACATCAGATTAATAAAACATTGAAACCATGACTTTTACACAAGCAGGCATTCACCCCATGGAACAATGTCAATTATTCCTCCAAGTTCATTGCCCCGAAACAATACAAAATGAGATATATGTTAAATATAGTGTATCAGCATGTCATCAGTCACTTCACAAACCATCAAATTACAGAGCAAAAGGTGTAAAACCTAAGCAATGACACGGGTGTCCAATAACAGATTAGCAGATCCTCACCTTGGCCGAGGGCTGCGGCTTCTTGACCTCATTGCAGGCTTTGAAGATGACTCTGATATCTTCCCCTTTGGGCTAAAATTAAAAACAAATACATAAAGCATAACCCAATTTATAAAGGCCAGTGAGTAATGCATTACTCCAAAAACCTGTGTTGTAACAACTGAATATTAAATGGAGTGTGCCCTACAGCTCCAAATTAAAAAAAAAAAAAATCATCTTTCAGTGAATTCAAAACGCAATACAAATTATATTCAAGAAAAATTTGAAGTCGAAATACAATAAAGGAAATGTTTATGAAAATAAAGAAACTTGAATTTGAAACTGGTAAACAAAAATATCCCACAACAGTCAATTCTAATAGCTTTAAAACTCCCTACTGTGACAGTGGAATTACTATCATCTTAAAATGATATATATATGGAACAGCAAGCTCACAACTCAATCAATTTAATTTTAGATTGTCCAAGAACCCATTTTTTAATTGGCATATTCCCAAATATACATGCCCACCATTTCTTATGAATAGGGCAGTGTCACTCCATCCTCTCCATCCAATTTCTTGCTATTTTGATTTTATATATCTTATATCACTGCAGCAGAAACTAATACACCCAGCAGGATAAAATGGAGCTAATATAGGACATTGACAAATCAGACTTATGTTTACTACAGTGAATCTTACATTCTCTCTGCATTTGGGCCATACTTTGCAATCTGAACAGCAATCTCTCTTCCATCCACAACCCTTCCTGGGGAGATATATAAAAACGCAAACAAATTTTCAAAACCAAAGGCAAATGAAAAAAAAAAATCAAAATCCGAAATTTGAGAATGAGACAGAGGAAATGAACCATCAAGCTTATCCACAGCCTTCTGCGCCTCATCCGCGTACTTGTACCTCACAAATGCAAAACCCCTCGAGTCCCCAGTCCTTCAATTCACGGAGGAACAGTGGTCAGATATAGGAAAGCGGAAACACATGAAGATAACTCGGTGTGTGGATGTATGTATATACCTTCGGTCTCTGGGGATGAAGACATCGACGACCTTGCCGTACTTGTCGAAGAGAGGGAAGAGATCGTCGGCGGTGGTTCCTGGAGAAGGAGACAATAAGAGAATGAGAAACCGAAAAAGGGGTTGGGGTTGAGAAGGAGGGGAAGAAGAAGGGACTCACGGAAAGTGATGTTGAGGACGAGGAGGGAGTAGGTGTCTCTGATGTCCGGTGGACCAGATCGGCCGAAATGCGACATTGTTGAGTGCTCGGAGGAAAGGTAGGGTTTTGGGGGCTAGGGCTCCAATTTCAGATGGGAAATTTACGAACCAGTTCCGATATGAAAAAAAGAGAGCATTTATGCCTATCTCCCGTTTTTATCTCAAAGAAAAATTATTTTATTTTTTTTAATGTAAAAGAAAATTTATTTTAAAAAACGAACAAATTAAAAAACACATGATTTAAAATTATATAAAAAAATATCGTTGAATTTAGAGAGTATGCTCTTGTTGTAATGGGACAAATATGTTGATAGGTGACTAATTATCGAAAATATCCTTGCTTATTGAATTTTTCATATCTTTATTTTTATTCATCATTTCTCTCACTTTTTCCTTCTTTTCAATAGATACGTTTAGACAATTACATGGTAATTAGGAGCTGGCTTCGGTCGGTGACCTATACTGGCGGCTGTTTTCGAGAATCAGAATAGTACCTCCGGTGCCTAGAAAGCTGTCACCAACATCGGCACCAGAAACTGGCATGGAGCGTGATTTTCGATCGGTGAAGACACAATCAGTCCCGATTTTTTAATCGAACAATCGACCTTAGGAGAAGGTGAATAGTGAGATAACGATTTTTCCAATACGGTGGTGGTTAGGTTAGGGTCTGACGAAGATAAGAAGATGAAGTTATAGATGCTCAATGAAGAATTGCATTATCATCACATAGAAAAAAAAAGAGGAGAATCGAGAGAGATAAGGGAAAGGAGTTTCAACCGCTGCACTTGATTATGAGTTTTTTTTTCAATTGTCACAAGGTAAGAGAGAAAGAACTTTGTTGAAAGTCAAAAGAAACCCTAAAATGTTAAATGATAAAATTAGGCATCAAGACTTAAAATATAGATGAAGGAATGGAGTTCCGCCTCAATAATTTGTTTGCCTATTACAAATGGTATGGAGTTTCACACCAATTGTCATGGAACCTCTCAAAAAGTGGAGTAGTGGAATGAAAACATTGGCACTTACTCGAGGTTGCTCAAATACTTCGCATCCAAGTTCATTTATCTCAAAACTTCTAGGGATGATGCGTCCTCGCAACTACATACCTCATTAATAGAATACGACTTGTGATCACTAATAACAAAAGTACATATGAACTCTTTTTAAGTAAGAAACACACTTATGAGCATTTGAGAAGTTACAGTTGCCTTTCCTATGCACATGACAAAATTTCCCCTCGACCAAAACATTAAAGTTTTATAGGGATATCAAAGGGTCTGAAGGGATATCGGGTTTATGACTTGGAGACCCAAATTATACTCGTCTCTCGCATGTTCGATTTTAGGAGACTATCTTTCTGGGGGTTCAATGTCTTGATAAAAATGATCAATTGCGCCTCCATTTACCCCTTCTACCTATCCCATCAAGTTGGATCCTAGAATAAGTAACACATCTCTCGTGCCTCATCACACATTGATGTTACACAACCTCCAGACATCTCAAATAAACTTGAGCTCCCTCTTAAGACCTTAGATCAAGAATGTTCGACTCACCCCGATAATGTTGAACTATTCACACCTAAGTAGAACTGGACATATTTCTCATGAAATCTCGAACCAAACACATGCTCATGTAATGATACAATGTCATATGTCTTCTTGGTTATCTGGTTACGATTATTCCCTCCCGCCTTCCCTCATTGCACCAACGTCCACTCCTTTTCATGCCTCTCTTTCAACATTTTCTACGGTATATCCTATCAACCCAATCAATTAATAAAATATTTTCCCCCAACTATGTTGACTTCTTAGCGGTCATTTATCCTATAGTTGAGCCACACATATTTCACCATGCTTACGAACATCAACGTTGAAGAGATATTATGACAAAGAAAATTACTATTCTTATACCATGAAGAATATCAAGCAAGTGATCAAAGGTAGATGTATTTAATTTGATGATTATGTACATTTGTTTAAGTGCATATTTATACATGGTGGGTATAGGCTACACGAGGAAAATAGAAAAGGGGTAATATGACGAGGTCAACTGCTCACATGAAGAAATAGAAGAGATGATTGAGGGGCCTTGATTCTTAGGGCAGGAAGAATCAAAATACCTGTCAAAATATTTGTGAAATGAATACTTATACCAAGGTGGAGAAGTATGAATTGTTTGTTTGGTAACAAGGGTCGGTAAAAAAGGACAAAGAGTGAGCATTCGAATTTTCAATCAAGTACTTCAAGGAGATGAAAGACCTCACTTAACCAAATCAACTCAACCCTAATAAATCGAAAATCATGTTACATAGATTCAAACATTTGACTTTATGAACGTGAAAAAGTTGACCTTACCGCTAAACCGAACCAACTCAGCTACAATAACAACATTATCATACGAAACTCTACCCTTTTATTCATTTATAAACGACTTGCATTAAGATCAATCATTCCGAAGACGAGTAGAAGAATTCTCAAGAAAACACATGACCTTTGATCCGGCTAATCGAAAATGCCTCATCGTTCTTCCTTGAAAAAATCGATAGGATACTCCACATCTTCGTCTTGCAACTATACATGGTATCGCCCATCATGTAACAATTGGCCCTGGCATTGCGAAACTTGTGCGCTCCAATGTCGTCACTCGTGGATTCACAAATAAAAATCCCTTGTGAACACCGAAGATTGTACTATCAAGGATACCATGTGCGTAACAAGGACATATGTGGTTCCTTATAGCTGCATATTATGGTAAAACCTCTATAAATTAATAATGTCGGGACCGGGATAATCTATTAATTTAGCGAGTTATTATTATATCGATAAATTAATAATTTATTAATTTAAAGAGGTTTTGCATATGACTTTTAAATTTCCAAATCTAATATACTAGGTACAACGTATATTTGTTAGAGATGAATTTACATTTACAAATTCATCGAATTTGTCAAGTTCATTGTTTTTTCATTGAATCTGTCAAGTTCATTGTTTTTGAAGTATAAAAAGTTAGTTCATTATAGTACATTAAACATGGTTAGAAATTGATCACTACAAAATGTCCATTGAAAATGTTTAAAATCACATCAACTATGGCTCCTAAACTAAAAGGTGTTCAAAAATCAACCATGACCGATCAACAACGAAAGCTATTATGCGAGTATAAGAGAGATCACCAAGGATGCACTCAACAAGATTTGGTGCAGTGGGTTGACACAAATTTCAATTTGAAAGTTAGTCAAGGAACAATATCACACTCTCAAGCGATCATCAGAGTTCCTAGCAGCTGACTTTGACAAAAGTGGATCTTCCAAACGTCACAAACTAGCCAAGTACCCAGACATGGAGAAAGTTGTTTATGAATGGTTTCTCCAACATCAAGAACGTGTGAATATAACATGAGAGCTAATCATAGAGAAGGCGGTTGAGGCGCT
>JAYMSV010000917.1:0-14482 GCA_036897745.1 Erodium moschatum | reverse complement strand
AAGCTTTTCTTTCAAAATTCTGAGATCTTCAGTGTGTATTCCCCGTATACTGGAGATAGACAAAGAGCATGATTACTTAGGGTTATGAAACAGAAGCTCATTCAGAAAACTTACATTAAAAGTATTTTAGAGCTTAATTTTTCTTTATCTACTGAAAATCCATAATCCAGATGAACAATGTTAACAACAATTACAAACCCTTTAGCAACAAGATCTTATTCTTTTTAATATCTTGTCCAACTAAAACCCCAAACCCTTAATTTATAGGGTGCTGAAGCAAATTAATAGTGGAAAACTTTTTAGCTTATCCTACATCTATGACAGTTAAAATTATTAATTATTAGTTTCAACAAAAAAATAAAAGGATAATTGCAAAAAATGACTAGAACTTGTCTTTTTGTTGTACTGTGTATAAAATTCAGTTTTAAAAAATAATAAGTGAACAACATAAAATCCAAATTTTCATATTCCTTAAATTTTTTACTATTTGTACGGTACAAAGAGGAAGGAAACTAAGGGATATGAAAATTTGGACTTTTTGTTTTTCACTTATTATTTTTTAAAACTGAATTTTAAGTGTAAAATCATCATTTTTGTACAAATTGCAATAAAAAGACAAGTTCAGGGTACTTTTTTACAATTATCAAAGAAGAGTACATATTGCAAAAAATTGAACAAATCAGGGTACTTTTTGCAATTATTTTAAAAATAAATACTCCGTAGAAAGCAATTAATAAACTAAAGTACAGCTACTTATGTTTAGTGCTATGCAGTTGTGTGCTTACGTGATATTAGAAAAATGTGTGCACATGTCAGGAACAAGTTAAGAGAGTTAGATGAGAGGGAAATATGAACTTCAAAGCTTGGGAAATTGGAGGATAATAGGGGACATAGACACATAGTCCTTTTTCAAAGAAATAATATAGGCAAATGTATTTTGTTTTATTTGAAAAGTCAACGTCTACCAACTTTACATATCATGCATTCATTAATCAAATCAATGGTTTGAGATTTGGTTTTTAAGATATTTAGGATAAGAGGTGGTTTTTAATTGATTTATCCACACACATATAATGAATAATAAATAGAAAATAGATGTACTATTGGATATACAAGTTAATGTAGGTATCAGATGTTTTTAAACGTTAGTGTAGACGTCCAAAAAAACATGTATAGGTTAGTGTAGGTAATTGTAAATATCACATAGACATATACTTCTTCAGTGCCGAAGTGATGACCAACCCGCACAACGTTATAGAACGAAGCTCGTCTGAACACTTCCATCAATCCACCCTCTTGGGTAAAAACCGGTTTATGGATTCTATCGATCTTCTAGGTCCGACCCATATGACTAATCGAATCCGAATCAGTCATCCGTTTGGGCCCTCAACAAGATGTTCTTTGTATATTTGGGCATGTAAACAGTTAGATGCCCGATTAATGGAACACTGACTGGGTGAGGAGCTGAGAAACATATGAGTGGGTATCGATCGATTACCGGCACCAGCGGAAATTTCGAACCATCGGCCCCGAAAAGGATGAACGGTTGAGGGCGCCTCTCTTCATTGGTCTTCTTATTTCCGGATAGTTTTTTTTTTATTAACATGCAAATTTATAAATAAAACTTCTTCGAAGGAAGAAAAAGAGTATATAAATTCTAACAATAGAACTCCGAGAAGGGAGATGTACGAGACTCATTTCCAACCAACAAACATGAGCATGCCCCAAGCACCTCGAACCACCCGATTCGTTCAAAGGATCAAACCCAACCAAATATAAACCCGAGCACTAGCGTGAAAGCTCAGCCTCAAAACAATCCCAACAAGGGGGGAAAAGCATACATAAACAGTCTAAGTATTAGATTTTACCAACATAAAATACAGAAAAGCCAATTAGAACAGTAAACTAGGTCTATGGTCTTGATTTTCCTACCATAAAGCACAAGTAAAGGTTCATAATTCCAAAATTTACCACCAAAAAGCACAAAGAAACAAAAAGGTCTGAAACCTAGAATTAACAAACATGAAACTCAAGAGCACATCACAAAACCCAAGCACCCGATGAGCCCCCAACCTCGAAGTCAGAAAAACCGCTCGCCAGAAATTCAAACCTCAGTAAAACTACAACGAGAGAACTCACCACCAAGACAACGCCGAGATGAAAACGCAAAACACTGCTTGAATATTACAAGAAGATCCTAACCGAGGCCAACACCATCGGCCAACCCAAAGAGGGGAGTCGAATCTGAGAAACCCTGAAATCGTTGTCGGATGAACGAGAATAAGGGACTCAGATTCGAGCTCAGCGAACCACCTATGCGAGGAAACTGGCGGTAGAGAATTAAAAGTCACCACAGAAACTCTGATACCAACCCTCCATATACTGCTTAGTCACCAGTGATAACCCGCCAAATACCAACACATTACGACGATTCAAGAGGAGAGTTGGACCCCTTTGATTACGAACTCTTCTCCGACAAAAAGCAAAAGTACAAAACGCTTTAAACATAGAGGGAACCAACAGAGCTAACTGCAAAAACTATGTCAACGGCAAACTGACCCCGACTAAACCCCAGCACCACCGAAACCTCCTTAGTTAGTAGAGGTATGAGCTCTGATGACAAAATCTTATCTCCGGACAGTTAGTGGAGGTATGAGCTCCGACGATGAAATCTGAACTTGCCTCGTTACTCAACCCCATCTCATGCTTAATTTTCACGAGATTAGGAGAATTTGATTTCTTCTCGGTGATCTTTGGGCAATCCTAGGCTCGAAGAAAAGAAGAAGAAAAGGTCACGGCTGCAAACATGGGGAAGATTGGAGAAAAAAAGAAGAGGAGGAGAATCAGTTAAGAAAAGAACGAAGCAACATTAATGACATCTTTTTTCAATTTTTATAAGAACCGTATAACGTAAACGATTATCTTCCATCCAAAATCAAGCAAAAGTAATGTGCAAAAAAGGTATAGTAAGTGTATCACTCATCTAAGTTTTTAAGTTAGGTACATGGTTACGTGTAAAACGGATGTGTGGCTACGTGAAATTCTCGCTAAAAAAAGATAGGAATGAAATCATGAAGGCATAATTTAGAGCTAAAAATGTCTGTTTTTTCATGTCATATAAGGCTCTCCAACACAAATTCAATGTTTCAAAAATTACTACAATGGCATCACCATTAATTTTTCAGACAACTCTCTTCCATCAATACATGATTATGGCAAAATTACACGGTTAACTCTGCAGTTCAGATCTTGATATAAAAACCAGACTTTAGGATCACAGCATTGTTGTTTCAGGTACCTCTTCTCGAAGAGTGAGTGGATGAATCAGATTTTTCAGCCAGATAATGCTCAAGCATGTCTTCTTCATCATCTGTCATCGCAGCAAATAGATGCAAAGGTTAGTAAGAGAAACTATGATCTCGAATCTCACCAGCAACAACACAATGCCAAAGGAAATTGAACAAGTTTGTGGTATCATTTATATTAATTCAGGGAAGATGGACTTGCCTTCGAAATCTTCATCATCATCGAAATCAATATCTTCGTCATCTTCTTCATCAAATACTTCGGCAACTGCAACCGAACCTTTCTGTGGGATAGAGATGGGCATATTGTGAGCACTTACCATAAATTAAATTGTAGTTGCTTCTACAATCTCTTGGAGAGAGAGAGAGAGAGAGACTTGAACGAATCATGTCATAAATATTATGCATTTTCAGTCACTATTCCAATATTTTGATCATGTTGTAAGCTAATTCGTGTTAGGGTAAATTACATTTACCTACCCTCAACTTGTCGTGTTTAACGAATACATACCCTGAAGTGTTTTTTAACGAATGCATAGCCAAACTTTACATTTTTTAACGACATCCAATTTTCCATCCATTTACTGTTCACTTTTTTCTGAAATACCCAAAATGTCATTAGTGTTACAATCCTAAAAGGCTAAAACCAACTCCAAACCTAAATCCAACCCTAAATTGGATGGAAATTTGGATGTCGTTAAGAAATGTAAAGTTTGGGTATGTATTCGTTAAAAAAACTTCAGGGTATGTATTCGTTAAACACGACAAGTTGAGGGAAGCTGCAGTTTTGAGAAGAACATACGGACTCAAACCACTGTCGGCCCGTGAGCTTCTTTTCCTTGTTTGTTGACAGTGCAGACTCTGGCATTAGCCTGAAAAGTGGCACATGCTCAGTTACAAGGAACAAAGGCTAAAGCAATGACATGTTTACTATAACAAATAAATCAACCGATGACTATCCGAGACTGAAACAATTTTCATCTATTTTGCAAACAAGCAACAAATCATTAGTTTACCAAACTAGCTAGCAATAATAAAACTTACTTGGCTCGCTCTAGTGCTAGTTCTGCTTCAAACCTTTCTCTCCATGCTATAAATGTTTCAACAGTGACTGCTTCTCCATGTGGAACTACTACCTGGAAAAGCAGCAGCTCAGAGACAGATAAGTAATATGAGAGATATTATTGGTAGGGGGGTGGGTGGGCCGGAGGATGGTTGACGTATGTTATTTATAGGGATAACTGCAAAAACAAGGATCCTAAGTATTGAATTTTTGCAATTTGTAGCCCTCTTCTATGATAATTGCAATAAAGTGCCTTGAACATGTCTTTTTGTTGCACTGTGTAAATTTGTTTGATAATGACGATTTTACCCTTGAAAATAACAATAATAAGAATAACAAAAAATTCACCCCACCCCCTAAATTTCTTCCTCTTTGAGGGGGGTCTTGACGTATGTTATTTATAGTACCAATCACAGTAAGGACAATCGCTTATTAAAAATGGTTTTGAAATTATGAAGTAGTGAAGGTTTAAGTAAATTGGTATGACTTCACATATTGACTGGGCAAGTACAACATGTAACAAACTTAATAGCTCTTATTGTGTATAAGCAGTATATATGAACCAAAAACACAACATAATACTTCACCTCAGTCCATTGTCAAGGAATTGCAGCCCAGTTTGTAAACGTGTACTCGGAACATATACCATAACTATATACTTGCACAAAAGGAATTGTATGGCCACAAGGCAGGGAAAATTGACATACTTCATCTTTTGCAGCTTCTTCATCAGCATTCTCATTATCACTGTCTTGACTAAATCTCTCTGACAACCACTCCTTGGCTGATGAAACAAGTGTGTAGACCATAGCCATTCCAAGATTTTCAGATGCCTATAACATAACTTAAAAATCAAAAACTGGAAAGCTACAAAATTTAACACTGTATTTGTGGGAGTGAATGAGTCAGTACCAACTTAATTAGTAGTTTATGGTGAACTGTAAAAAAAAACAATTCCTAGCAGAAGCATACCTCCTCCAGAAGCTTTTCTTTCAAAATTCTGAGATCTTCAGTGTGTATTCCCCGTATACTGGAGGCAAGCAAAGAGCGTGATTATTTAAGGTAATGAAACAGAAGCTCATTCAGAAATTTTACATCAAAAGTAATTTAGAGTTTTATTTTTCTTTATCTACAGAAAATCCGTAATCCAGCTGTACAATGTTGACAACAACCTCTTTAGCAACAAGATCTTATCCTCATTAAAATCTTATCCAACTAAAACCCCAAACCCTTAATTTATAAGACTCTGAAGAAAATTAATAGTGGAAAACTTTTTAGCTTATCATACATCTATAATAATTAAAAGTATTAATTACCAGGTTCAACAAGAAATACAGGGATAATTGCAAAAAAGTATCCTGGGGTATTCACTTTTAGCAATTTGTAGCCCTCTTCTTTGATCATTGCAAAAAATGTCCTGAACTTGTCTTGTTTTGCACTTTGTATAAAAAAATTCAAAATGATGATTTTAACCTTGGAAATTCAAAATTAAAATAATAATAATTGAAGAACATAAAATCCAAATTCTTATAATCCTTAGATTTCTTATTCTTTGTACGGTACAAAGAGGAAGAAAAATAAGAGATATGAAAATTTGGATTTACTGTTTTATTTATCATTTTTAAAATCTATACTGTAAGGGTAAAGTTGTCATTTTTATACAAATTGCAACAAAAAGACAAGTTCAGGGTACTTTTTGCAGTTATGAAAGAAGAGGGCAACAAATTGCAAAAATTGAATACCTCAGGGTACATTTTTTCAATCATCCCAAAAATAAATACTCCGTATAGAGCAATTAATAAACTAAAATACAGCTACCATTGTTGGTGCTAACATGAATGGTTATGCAGTTGTATTCTTACATGATATTAGAAAAATGTGTTCACATGTCAAGAACAAGTTCAGAGAGTCAGAATGAGAAGGAAATATCAACTTCAAATCTTAGGAAATTGGAGGATAATAGGGGACATAGTCCTTTTTCAAAGAAATGATATACGCACTGACCTTCTCACATTCAAGAGAGGTGGCTCATCTGGATATTTTTCTGTATGTGAGAAAATTAAGGCCAGCTCCACTGCAAATAATTTTCGGCAAATAAAACAGATGTTATTATATTATGACCCTAGTCTAGAAAACAAGAAGAAACAATGTTCTAAAAACAGATTAAGGTTACTATTATGACAATCAAAAGAACTGTTACAAATAATAATACAACTATTATGAAAGGAACTGAATGGTTTTCTAAGTTGTTACAAATATGAACAGAATGAATTACCTGGAGTTGTTGTTGGCTCATCTACATCATCATCCTGTTGAGCAAAATATAAGTATTGCAAAATGCAATTATACCCAAAAGAATCATGCAAAGCGAATATTCCTAAAAAGCTAAATCAGTACATTTATATCTAAGGTATACAACGGGTAATAAAGGTAACTTCTTCACTTTACCAAAATTTAAATGAACCGCATATATTATTTCAGTTTTGTGTCATGATATTTACCATATGCTTTCCATACAAAATTAATTTAAAAGTATGACCGCAAAGTATGGATTCAATTAATTACTTGAACCATAAAGCTGCAACCATGCATTTATCTGGCAAATTAACATATAAGTAACAACATAATAAACATTCAAAATGATAACTTGAAACACATAATCTCAAGCATGAATGCACTAAAAGAACATGACATTATAAATTGTTCAGAAATCACTTATTTAACTACACATATAATATCAAGCCATAGTTTTAAAAATCCCTTGAGACTTACACCTCATATTGTTGAGGTGCTACAGAAGCTTATGCCTCGGCGCTTTGAGTACTTGAGGCTTATGAGGCTCACGCCGCATATATTAAAACAAGCTTTGTTGTTTTAAAAGGCCATTGTAGGACATACTTTGTTTAGTATAAGAACATTTTTGGCCTTTTTTAAAATGATGTTTTTGAGCTTTTAAAATTATTAGTTTGGGCATTTTAAAAGTTTAGAAAAGATAAACAAAACTCTGAACACCCTAAAGATAGAAACTGTAAACCCCTTCTCTTCAACCTCATCTCCCTAAGTCACGGCAACACTCCTCCCTCATTTCTCCACATCCTTATACCCTCTTTCTCATAGAGGTAAATGACTAAATACTTCATTTACTAATTTAGTGCAATTTTATTTTATTATTGGTGCTGAATTTTAAGTTAGGAAGAGTAAAGGTGAAAAAAACAAGGACGCCGCTTTTATGTTTAGACTTTAAACTTATTATTCATCTATCAATTAAAAATAATTGTTTCGATGAATATTATGATCTTAAGACTTATAATCCCTAATTTGATGAACTTATGACTTTTCTATGAAAATATATATTGCTTGAACTAGATTGTATGATATTTTCTGAATTTATTATTGAGACTTATGCCTCGTGAAGCTAAAAAATGCATCGGTTCCTGATTCAGCCTTTAAAATTGTCTATATCATATATGCTAATCAGAACGTGCACACCATGAAACATGCTAAGTGGAGGAGACTATGGACCTGTGGAGTTAGTGTTATCTGGAAGCAGCGATTGGAAGTGTTCAACCCGCTCTCGCTAGAGTGAATTTCTAGCAAAAACATCAAACGGAAAAACATCACAGATTCATAACTATGGAGAGAGGGCAAAAATGATGATAAATTTCACAATTTTCAATTCACGTCAAAATGAAAAATAACCCAAACCTTTGAACTCATCCATAAGTATGGCTTCCAAAGCCTCAATTTCCATCTCCTGCTCCTGCACATAATCTGCAATCACACCTTTAAGATTGAGAAAATTCTACACACAGTTCAACAAGGTAGATACACTATAAATGCAAACTCAATCATTAGTCAAAGTCTTTTCACTCAAGACCCACATAACCTTTTTATAGCACTTCAACCTGATATACTATTTAGTGCATATACATACAAGCAATCATACCATATCTAATTTCAATTTCACTGCCTGCTTACCTATCATCAGTGCCGTGAGTGGTCTGATCAACAGACCTCTCCAATTAAGTAAGGCGACTACCAATAAGCAAAAAGACTACAGCCATGCTGAACAGAACTAAAAGTTGATAGCTTGATCTATAAATTGGGCATCTTCATTACAATGATCCACATTTTCACAAAATCCCATATCCTAAAATCATTAATTAAGTTCAAAGACAACTCAAGAAATATCCTAAAATCATCAATCGAGTTCAAAGACAACCCAAACAGAACTCAACCAAGCATCATGCCAATCCAGCTTTTGGGTGCAGTAATTGCATCAAAAGCAGACTACAACTTCCCAGTACACCAAACCTCAAAACAAACCTAACCCGTAAAGCATCTTCCTAAAAAATGACTGAAAACAGTTGAAAAACATAGTAAAGACAAGATCATAGCTACAAAAACAATGCACTTAGCACAAGTGATTGGCGAGCCCTTAATGATATTCAGATGGCAATTCAACAAACACGCAACAAGTATTCGTATTCATGCAAAATCGAAAATAAATAATACAATGAAATTTACCAGTCATGGTTGTGAATCCTGCGGTATGCTTTCAGATTTGATTCTTTTAGTTTCTCTCAGCTACGTCTTCTTCGTCGAGCTCAGGACGGGAAGGGAAGTGATAAAATACCTAGAACCCCTCTAAAACGCAGCGTTTTGATAGGCTAGCTACGTTACGGCCCGTAGGCCCAATCTACAGTTCTTCACCATCCGTATGTTAAAGACGGCCGGTAAAAGAATTGAAAATACGCATGAATATATTTCAGAAAAAGAAAATACGAATGAATATATTACGGGAATGTCACCCAAGGGCAACCATGTGGGGTTCAAAAAACAATGATCTCGGTGTCGAGGGCCGTCATTGAAAGACGATGTCGAGAGAGATGTTGATATTGAAATTGGCATCTTCTCCCGTCGAAGCTACATTCGATATTGAGTTTCCGCAGCCAATAAAAAAGCGCCACGTGATACCGAATTCTATAAAAGAAAATTAACCGTTGGCAGAGGGTCACAAACCAATTAGGGGAACTCCGGGAGCTAACGGTTACTTGACTTCCTAGTACATATTAGGGGTAATTTCGTTTATCTACACCTAGCTATCACTGATTATCACTTTGCTACCCTAACTTTTTTTTCGTCTGGGAGATACCCGAACTTTAAAAAAATCACTTTACTACCTTTCCGTTTAGTTTTTGGACAAAAAAATGGTCATGTGCCATGCCCATGACCTTACTTTCCCAAAAATGAGATAACACCCTTATACACATTGTCATTCTCCCTCATTTTCACTATCTATCATCATTTCGAATATAATGATAGAGATTTATTGGTAAAATAACAATGTGTATAACGGCATTTATGTCCTTTTTTGGAAAATATGGTCATTTGCATGACAAATGACCATTTTTTTATCCAAAAACTAACGGAAAGGTAGCAAAGTGAAAATTTTGGAAAGTTAGGGTATCTCCCAAACAAAAAAAAAAGTTAGGGTAGCAAAGTGATAATCAGTGATAGTTAGGTGTACCTAAACGGAATTATCCCTACATATTATAATGAAAGACTATTTTCTCATCCAAAAAGCAACTGTACAGTTAAAGTGATTACAGAAACCAACATTTTATGTTCCATTTAACAGAAAGCGTTGGTAAAAGTGGGTGTGCTTGGCACGTGGTTACTTACAACTTTTGAAAAGGCAAAAATGCCCTCAGTTTGAAGACTTTGCCACTAAACTTTTGTCAGTTTTATCCCTCTGAAGCTTTTCAGCTACCAATTTTAAACAGAGTCGAGGAGGTGAGAGAGAGGAAGTCGAGGCCAGATGAGGTGAAGGAAGACGAAGGTTAGAGGAAGACGAAGATTGGAGGAAGGCGATGGTAAAATGGTAAGATCCGAAACCCTTTCAGTCATTTTCTCGATGTTTTCATATCAAACTCTGAAATCCCCAAATCAAAATAATCTAGGGTTCCATGAATGGTTCGAATTGAGGTATAGAACAGTGAAATCCCCAAAACCAAAAAATATAGGGTTTAGTGGATTTCTTGATTTTTAGATGTAGAACCGTGAAATCCCCATACTCATTTAATAGTTTCATTCAGTCAAATCATGAAGTGAAGACTTCCCTTGTCAATATTTTTTTTTTATAAAAAATTAGGTCTTGGAATCTTTGGGTTAGGAAACATTAGGTCTTGGACAATCAGGCTTAGAAAAAATTAGGGTTTGGAAACATAAGAATTAGTATGTGTTAACATAAGATAAATGAATTGTGAAAACAAAATTGTATGCTTAGCTTAACTGTCGAAAGCATAGTGTTGAATGTGGATGACAAAGCATAGTGTTACAGTATGTAACTGACATTTTGTCATGTTTAAGGATGTTGAATTTGGAAGGCAGAGCATAGTGTTGTGCTATTGTGGAGTTCCAGCTCATATACTGACTTAATACTCAAAAAATAATCTTGGTAGAAGATTTTATGGATGTGGGAAATACAATGTAAGATATACCAACACTTCCTATTATGTACATTATTATGTGGTTGGAGTTTTCAACTGTCTTAATTGTTGATGTGTAATGGTGGGTGCAGGGGGGACGCAGTTGTAATTTTTTTCAATGGGTTGATCGTGCTGAAGTAGTGCATGAACTGTATGATAGGATAACGAAGTTGGAAGAAGCTCGACGACAAGCTAAAAGAAAGAATAGGAAAACAGCCAAGTGTTTTTCCAATTTCCTTTGGTTTATGTATAGTATTATGTTTTATATAAGGGTTAATTACGTTTTGGTACCCTTTTGATCGGTCCACGAGCATTAAGGTACCCTTATGTTTAGAAAATACATTTTGGTACCCTTATATTCGGTCCACGAACCTTTTAAGCATTTGGGGTTAAAAAAACAAACGGAATATGTACAAAAGGGTAAAACAATCATTTGACATCATTCTGTTAGTTTTTTAACCCCAAATGCACAAAAGGTTCATGGACCGAACATAAGGGTACCAAAATCTATTTTCTAAACATAAGAGTACCTTAATGTCCGTGGACCGAACAAAATGGTACCAAAACGTAATTAACCCCTTATATAATGTTAGTATTTTTGCTTAAGGATGGTGGTAATGTATCCGGGAAGAAAGACTTTTATCTTATGTAGACAAGAAATATGTCGGGTTGTGTTAAAGTATGGAGTACTTATTGTTTGTAATTATGCACGACTTCATGACATCGTGTTGCTGAAGTAATGAAGTAATATTTAAGTACCATGGTTTGTTGGTTTTAGTGTGTTATAAGTTAGTAGTACATACAACGTACACATGTTTAGTTACAGAGCACAACTTAACGTAACATAGACATAGATTAACTAACATAACTTGTCATTGTCAACAAAGCACAACTTAACGTAACCTACACATAGAGTAAAGAAACCTATCATACATAAGGTTTCTGAAATAGACTACAAGTACTACCTTGAGAGGAAGCGATGTCCTTTTCATCTCCACTATCTTCCACATCAACAACATATTCTTCGAATGAGGGGGGAGCTTGTTTGGAAGGTAGGCCTTTTTGTTGCTCTTGCTTGCCTTTGAACTTCATCATTAGATGGTTGGTTTGGATTGTCAGCGAAATTGTCTTCATTTGGTGGTATTTCTTCGGTTGGTAGCTCATCTGGATATGGATATCGCCAATGAGGTCAAAATTCTTCTAGGTGAACATATGGTGGTGTTGGAGGAGGATCACCATAAGAGGCTTTGTTCAATTGATCTGTATGCTCTAAAGATGATTGTGGTGTAAAATAACCACCCATTTCTTCCCATGCTCTGAACCTTTTCTTTGCCTCTTCATCTGAAGGTGAATTCTCGACCATCTTTAAGTGTGGTCCTAAGAGCTGTAGACATGGCTTTTATAGGAAAATTGTAAATGAAACACATAGCAAGGGCATATAAGTAAATATCATACATATATATCACATGATAATTGTCCCAAACATCAACTAGACTTGTTAAAGCAACCATATCCCTAACACAAGACTTACAAAAGCTCCTGAATATGTCATGAGAGAAGGAATCATATTCCCATAGGGTTTGAAAAAAGTGTTTATAGTGAAGGCGTGAAGCACATGGTGTCTGCCATAGCATACAACACAACAACCAAATAGTTCAATAGTTAATGGCCATTATGGCCTTCACTCAACAAAAAATATCCATATCTAAGGCCCTACAACAATTACCTAAATCTTAAGGTTGAGAGTTGTGGCCTTGTTTAATGGGAACACTTTTCATACAAGGTTGGCTGGAACTTCCTCTTCCTGCAGCTCATCCTCGAGGTTGTTTTCCATTTCCACGACCAACCATGCCTTGGAGCCTTGTTGCTTGCAGCCATTTTTCAAAGCCTGATGTAGGCTGCAAAACATTGAAGGAGGTAAGCTCTCATATCTCAATCATAACATTATGCATGTAGCACATTTCATACAAACAGTTCAGTTTTCTCTATACTCATACCTGCACAAGATCTTATGGAATATGTTATCCCAAAATGAATGTAATGGTAGATTCCATTTCAATAACCTAAGCTTTACCTAAACCATATATTTTTCCAATAAACCATGTTAGATTCCATTTCAATAACCTATCTCCAACTACAATGTTAGATTCCAATCAAATTACATATTGCCAAAAATTAATAGTTATGAAAATAACTCCAAAAAAATGGTAACCTTAGAATTTTTCCACTCTGCCTCTACTATGGATATGTCTTTGTCATTGTTCTTCTAGCCACCATTGCTTGTGTCAGTTGCCTTTGCATTCCTTGGCTCAATTGCCTTTGCATTGCTTGTGATCGTGGCTATTACTTACCTTGTCCTAGTGCCTTTCTCTATACCTGACTGAATGAACTTGACCTTCTTGGTGATGTTCTTCTAGGTTGGCTTCTTGCTAATTTTCTTTATGATGGGCTTTTTCATCATCTTCTTGGGAGTAGGCTTTTTCCGGATGCTCTTTCTAGTAGTTATTTTCTGAACAGACTTCTCAATTGGCAGCTTGGTCATTGTGTTCTCATTACATTGTACAACCTCATCCTTTACTGAAAATAACTCACCATTACCCTTATTTCCATCTTAGAGGCCTACGAATTCGACCTCCTACGCACAAAATCTAACCTTTTTCTACAAAAATTTTTTTGTACCAAACTGAGCTCATGTTCTACCTCACTCTTACTGTAGATGTTGATGCCTGAATCTAGCTGAATCGTGGGTAGAAGAAGATGAAGCTTTGCTTGTAGACGAAAGGAAGACAAGAGGTATGTGGAGCTGATGGTTTGACTTTTATGAGAAATGTTCGAGTTATAGACATATCTATTACACTTTTCTGAGGGTATTTTAGACATTACATTGTCATTGTTAACTGTCCGTCACACTTTTGACAAAAAAATATTGGTTTACGGAAACATCTTTGTTGTACAGTTACTTTTTGGACGAAAAAAGTCTTCGGTTATGATGTGTACTAGGAAGTCAAACAAAAGTTACATCCTTGAATTTTCCCAACCAATAATTTGATTGTTTAAAAAAGTTACTACCTATGGTTATCTGGAAAAGAAATGAATTTTCTATGAGTACTCTACCCTTCTCATTTTCTATGTAAAAAAAACACTAAGTGCTAATCGGATGACGAAAGCGATAGTTGAAAATTAATCAGATTTTATTTTTAATTACTAATAAATATATATTACATATATAATAAAAATATATCTATAAAACTTTACCATGACATTAATCCTACTTTCATATACTCAAATACCCTTTTAACCATATCCTTAAAATAACTATATTTTTGTAACACAAGTTAAAGCAACCACAATGCATGCGGTTCACGATTCACGATTTAGTGAACCGCGACTCACGGTTCACATTCATGAACCGCGTCCGCCCAATCAGCATGCTTCACGTGACACTGACATGGAGAAAAAAAGAGTCGTTGGCTCCAACGGCTTTTAGCGGTTATTTTTTTTAATTACAAAAAAATCTAAGTTAACTATTAAAAATTTAATTTTTACCATCTATAAATACCCACATCCCTTTCATCAATCCACCAACCGTTTCTCTTCATTTCACAAATTCTCTCTCAAACTCC
>JAYMSV010000916.1:0-14483 GCA_036897745.1 Erodium moschatum | reverse complement strand
AAAGCCCTAGCCGTCCTGCCCACCGCCCGTACGACCAAGGGAACCCTAGCCGCCGTGACCTGCAAAAAACAAAAAAAAAACATAATGGAGCAAAACCCCACGGTGTGTGTGCGTGGATGTGATTGGGCCGAGAAGAAGGACCGTTGCTGGACTCACCTCTCGCTACTCCCATCGGATGATTGATGTTGCCGCCTCGACAGATAGAACTGAGATTAAGGACGTCATCCCTCGCCATCGATGTTGGTGTGATCAGAAGAGGGAGGGCCATGGCCATGAACCCGTGCGACGGCGCCGCTGCTATTTGCTTCTAGGACTGCGCAGAAAGAAAAGGGTTGCGGCTGAGAGCGTTTTTTTTCTCACTTTATTTAATATTAAAGCTTAGCAATTATGGGCAATTTTAATCTCAGCCTCTTTCTCTATCCTGTCCCAATAGAATTAACATGAACCAAAAGTTATTATCGAAGACCTACATAATGTCAAAATTAACATGGTTTTCGTATTTGTTCCATACCTACCTAAAGCCGAAGGCCTTAAATGAAATTTTGATGTCATGTGGTGGTGTTGCATATTCTCTTTACCTTTCTTTTTCTGCCATTAATATACTCTAAGTATTGGTTTCATCGAAGATATTTCTAGTTTCCATCGTTAATCAATGCCACCTTAGACAGTATCCATACTTGTCAACCAAGGTTGATAGTACATATATATGGTCGGAAACATCTTTTAGAAAATTATATTTTTTTAAATAAGGTGAAAAACATATATTCGTAAACAATATAATCAATTATTATTCACTATCATTTTTATCAATTAGTTGACAAATACCCTAAAATCCTATGTCTATAGAAAACAAAATTCCAAAGATTGTTTCTTCAGAAGTTATACAGGAGCGTTCATTATCAACTTCTTCACTCATTCTCTTCTGATCTGAAAGTGGTCATGATTCTGCTATCGTCTATAATTGGATGTCAATTGATTTCATGATACGAATCAGTGCACCTCGAGTCGATAAAGTCATTGACCCACAATGACGCTAGGAGACTAGCCTTCTTGTGGTTTCGTTTCATCGAAAGTTGTTACATAGCAATTAGTTGAGGCGATTCGAGTAATTGGAGACGCAACAACTAGTCTCCAACGGTGAATCGTCTCCTTCCACTTTAGAACCAGACGAAGACCATCTCTTTCTCCACCTAGTTACAGTTCCGCCTCCTTTTGTTATAGCCTCACATCGAAAGTTGTGGATGAATTGACCATTTGGTATAACGTATTGATGCTTTCACCTATCTGTTTGAGTTTTTGGGTTGGATATGGTTTTAGCATGGTATTAGAGTTGGTTTGGGTTGTGTGTTAAGGAAGCTCCCCTTGATGTCCAAATGTGACACGTGCAAGCAGTGGCGGAGCCAATTTTTTCGGTGGGGGGCACCAAAAATTTTCAACGGCAATACACAACGTCAAAAAAAATTGAGGGGGGCACAACTAGAAAATTCTAAGAATTTAAGGGGTATTTTAAAAAATAATAAAAAATTAGTAACAAATTTTCAAAAAAAAATGAGGGGGGCACACGTGGCTCTGCCACTGCGTGCAAGGCCCGCACATGAGGGGTGTGTTATAATCTCACATCGAAAGTGTCTAGATGAAGTAACCATTTGATAAACATATTGATGCTTTCATTCATCAGACTTTAGCTCCGGCATCCAAGCAGCAACAATCTGATTTGAAAATATTACATTTCGATAATTTATTTTTAAAATTAAGTGACTTCGTGTTTATTATTTTGAAATTGTTTAATTAAATAAAATATCACATAATCTCATCATCAACAACTCTAATAAAATTAACTGTCAGAAAAAGTCACAATCGATGCTCAAATTCACACATTTTTAATTGAATAATTAGAACGATCCTAAGAAACGGTCGTGAGACGTTTTCTCGGAATATTTGATTCACACATTTTAATCTTCTTCTTTTTTTGTAGAGATAAGACAACAAGTATGATTTAATCAGAAATAAAATAAAAAAAGATGGTGGGACCTGGTATGTTGCATCAAGGAGGAGAAACAGAGGTACTGGTACAGCAGCGAAGCACAGAATAACCGCAGAGCAGAAACGTTAATGGAGAATTTGTCAGCTCATGTAATCAAATCGACGTCGTTTTGAGAACCTCGATGATGACAAGATAAATCTTCTCTCCATATTACGTCTCTCCGATCCTCTCTTCTCTATCTCGACTAATTTCGTTGTGTAAGGCTTTAGCTTTCCGCTTTCTGTTTGTTTCCCGAGAAAATTGAAGGAGAAAGGGAAAGTGAAGCATCCCTCCAAATCCAATCCAATCCAACAATACCCATCTCGGCACGTGCTCTTACTTTCACTTTTCGGGTTTCTCCTCTCATTTCCGTTTGTTTACCGAGAAAATTTATGGTTTGAGCGAGGAAAATCAGGGGTTTGGGAAAATATTATCATCTGATCGCTGCAACCCACGATGGTTTGCATTGCTGATGAAATGAACTCGATTTACTGTCTTGATTCTTGTGTTTTTATTGGGTTTTGTATTCTGAGGACTGAAGTGGTGCTATTAGTTGTGTGGTATCAATTGAGTTAATTTTTTGTCAGTATTTCTGTGCATAACATTTTGATTTTTCTTGTTTTTCCCTTCTTAATTGTTATAGTTTATTAGCCAGAATCAGAGCATCTCTGAATTTTATCCTTGTGTTGAAGTGAACTTCACAACTTTATATGTAAAACTATGATCTTGATCCATCTGTGTTACTTAAGATCCATAAGTGCTAATTCTGTTTTTAGGGGGATATAATTAATGATGGGTTTTGGTTTGTTTTTCAGATTTATCGCCTTACTGTGAGAGACAATGGGGAATGCATCATCAATGTTAACTCAATATGATATCGAGGAAGTTCAACAACACTGCAATAATTTATGTGGGTTTCTTTGGCCTTTAGCTTTCTTATCAGTTATTATTCATCTGTTGGCTCCATTTCGTTGCTACATGTCTGATCAATTCTAAAATCGATGTGTTTTGATGTGGAGTGCAGTCACCCAGCAGGAGATCGTTTCATTGTATCAAAGATTTTGTCAACTTGATAGGAATGCTAAAGGCTTCATTTCAGCTGATGAATTTTTATCTGTGCCAGAGTTTGCAATGAACCCACTCTCTCAGGTATTGGGGTATAATTGTTTAGTTGATTGGGGGTCTGTGTTATATGTATATTTTTGATGCGTGATATATGTAATTGAATTTTTTGGGTTCATGCAGAGGATGCTTAGGATGGTCGATGCGCTTAATTTCAAGGACTTTGTGGCTTTCTTGTCTGCATTTAGTGCTAAAGCAAGCAATCAACAAAAAGTTGAGCGTAAGTGCCAATTATCTTGTTTATGTGAAAGATTCTTAATAAATTTCGTGGCAGTGTTAAAGACTGCACATAACTATAACCAATATAGCAGTAGTGTGTGGGCATATCAGTGAAATAGATAAGTAAGCTTAAGGATTTGAAGTAGGTGCTATTTGTATTTAAGGATGTCAACAACTGAATGGTTATAATCGGTGTCTTGCTGTTTTGTGGTTCTAACATTAGATTTAGTTGTCAATTTGCTTCACTTATGTTTTCTTGTTACCTTCAAAATAAGCTACTCTCTTTTTTATCAGCTTGAGTAATATCCATACCTTAACTCTTGCTCGGTGTTATAATAACACTATTAATTATATATTTTCTGCAGTTATCTTCAAAGTATATGATTCAGACTGTAATGGCAAAGTGTCATTCAATGACATGTTAGAAGTGTTACAGGATTTGTCTGGCTCATTCATGTCTGATCAGCAGAGAGAGGTATTGCATTGATTCATGTGTTCTTCTCAATTTATTTTATGCCATATGGTCGTCTATGGAATTTAAATGGTATAAGAAACAACATACCACCAAGGAATTGCTGTGCGTTGCTTAGTAATTAGACTTTCATAATATCTGTGTTTTTGCTAATTATTCTGGAGATATGTTTTACACAGTGTTTCATAATCATTTACAGTATAACATTAATTGATTGCACATAGAATTAGCTGAAGATTCTGAATTATTGGTTAACCAAGTTCTTAAACCAATAGTGTTTTTATTTTGCAGCAAGTATTGAGCCAACTTTTACGGGAAGCAGGTTACACAAGAGAATCTTATTTAATGGTGGATGACTTCATCAAGGTACCTATAACCATTATATCTGACCTTTATGAGATCAATAATTACACCAATTAACCAAAACAGTATAATTAATTGAACTTGGTTGGTCCCGAGTTTGATATAGTAACCTAACTTTTCAATCCATAATGTGCAATTTCATATTTCCTGACATGTTACCATCATTATTCCAGGTTTTTGGTAGCTCTAGCATAAAAATGGAAGTGGAGGTCCCAGTGGACTAAATCACAAACCTGCAGCTTTTACCTACTTGTATTGGGAGAGGTTGTTCCATTGCAGATTTCAGATGTCCATCTTTTTTCTTTCTTTTTCAATACCAAGCAAAAAGTATGGAACAAAAGATCTGTAAATTTACAAATAAGAAGTTCATGTCAATGTCAGATTCTGTGTGTATATCATCTGTCCTGTTTGCATTTTATACTCTATTTGTGTTCTCTTTTCTTGGGCAAAAAATGCCCTAAATAATGAAACAAGAGATAATGACAAAAAAAGTATAATGTAAAAAAGTATTTGTGTTCTCTTTTATATTTTGTTGAATTTTGTGTTAATTTAAATAAAAAAAGACAAATCAATTTTTTCTGTTTTCATATTCTACCATATAATCTAAAATTTCATTCTACTAACCTAATCAAGTTGGTCAAATTCTGGGGCTTTTGTTTTTCAATTTAAGAGGTGCTTCAAATCCAAGAGAGCAGTTTCTGTTCGATTCTTGTCTAGAGGGACTATAGACACAATGTGAAGGGCAATTTGGACCGCCTTCTGGTATAATCAGAGAAGGCCGAAAAGAGTACAATTTTTTGATGTAACTACAGTGCAACGTTTAACAGTAATCATGTTCAACCAAATAGGGACACTAAGATACTTTTCTCTGATTATAATCACATTAAACAAGCCTTAAACCCCTTCTCTAGTTCCTGTTTATCCAAGTTCTTCCCTATGAACACAATCTTGTTCGTTCTCGGTTCGTCCTGGCCCCACATTCGATCAGGTGATCCTTGAAATATGTCATGAACTCCCTGTAACATCCACAAACCACTTCACTCATTAACATCTTCAGAGAATAAGATGGCATCTAAGGAACTAGAAAAATATATCATAACATTGGGAATATTACATCATATAAAGCCAATAATTGCAGAATAATCACAACTCACCTGAAAAACAAATCTTTCATCCATGCCCTGAACGGATAGGAGACCTTTCATTCTGTAGATGTCCTCACTACGTTCCATCAACAATGTGCCAAGCCATATGTTAGCCTGAAAATTTTGAAGTGATAGCTCATCAGTTCTGTATTGCCTTGATCTCTTTTTGTTAATGTTACTTTCAATTCAAGGCATGAACTCATAAGAGGATGTTCATGATAGAATCGAATCATCATACAGTAACTGGGAGAGAACCTACCTTCTCAAGATCTAAGCTCCCTTCACAAACTATGCTCACAGAAGAAACACCAGGATCGTGAGTGTGATCATGGGCATGATGATCATGGTGATGCTCTGCATGTTGCCAAAAAAAAACAAATCAAAGGTAAAATCAGTGATGATGCATACCACTCTGGTACATAAGAATGCCATAAATTCATGTAAATAAAATATATTCCATTAGCATTCAGTTTATTAGTGCCAAAAGTGTTACCGTGCTTGTGCTCGTGTTCATCATGGTGATGATGATGGTCATGATCGTGGTCATGATCATGATCATGACTTGAATGATCTTCCTTCGCGCCTTCAGCATTGACAACACTCTCAATCCTGGCAGGAAGTAACAGAATTAGTTTACAACACCTAAAATACAAGCCAGGCTCAATCATATAGCCCAGAGCTATGGTGCACAAGTGTGACTTTACAATATGTTATAGCAAAGAAAGCCACCAAAAACAACAAAATTCATCTGATAAAATTAAATATGTCCCAAGCAAAATGATACACACAAACTTAAGGTAACCTAATCTAATATACCCATCATTCCATCGGCGTTTGCAACATTTCAGCAAGCTGATCCCATATGATGATTTTTTTCTTAATATTAAACAGCTTACAGCAAAATACCATGTGCATTGACCTGTGCATTTCCACACATATTCTGTATGTGTGTTGAAGTGATATTACAAGGATGTTACAGGTAGATTGTGAGGAGGAAGGCACTTGAGTATTATGGTTGTGTTCGAAACAAGGAGATGAATTTAAGGATCATTGTCTTATAAGAAAGGGAACAAATGATCATTGAAAAAGAAGGGGAGCAGAATATGCTATTCTTAGAAATCCAAGGTCTTGGTCATCTGAGGAAGTTCAAAAACATACTTAAGAAGCTTTAATAGAAGCTAGGATATAATATGCATTTCTACATGCGATTATGAGGAATAAGGGGAGAAGAATTTGATAATCTATTGTTATTTTTGGAAGTTCAAATACATATATGAGTTGCTTTAGCAAAACAGGTTAACATAATGTGTACAAGAAAATGCAAAAAATAGCACATTTTTTTGAAGCAGAGAAAAACAATTATGTAAAAAAAGAACTTGTCATCCCGAAGTGAGACGCATGTCATAAGTACAGATATATAAATATAGTTACAAGCCAACGTAAATATTAGATATTTTTCTAATAAGAATGTAAAACCAAATAGCAAGGGAAAAAAGTCAACCTCTCTAAATCAAAGCCTCCAACACCAAGAACATAGTTCAAGTCTACTTTTCCAAACTCAGTCTTCTTCATATCAGCCATGCGATTTATGTTCTGTTTCAAAGCCATGTTAACTTCAATACGGTATTTAAATGAATTTTCTAAGCAAGGAAAAAAGAACAGTGAACATGACACTAACCTTTATGCGATTGACCAAAGAGGCAACATCTTGTTCTCCTACAAGATCAATCTAATAGAGAATGGATAAGTCTGTCAGTTAACTATCTAAAATCAAATTAATAGTAAAGAAATATATCTTAATCATAATACCTTGTTAACTATAATACGATCAGCATAAGCAATTTGTTCTATAGCCTCATTGACTACTCCTTGTGGCTTGACGTCGTCCAAATGAAAACCAGCATGTTTTGCATCAACTAAAGTGACAACACCATCTAACTTCACATCATTAAATATTTGATCTTCAGCGTAAAAGGTCTGAATTATAGGTGATGGGTTTGCCAATCCTACACGGTTGCAAACAAAACCTTATTTAAGTACTAGTACAACAACAATCAGAAGGAGAAAAAAACCATTCCGTTAAAATTCACAGCCCGTAAAGTAAATAAAATTGAACAGCATGTATAGGCAGAGACATACCAGTAGTCTCTATTACAATATGATCAAACTTTCCTTTCTTTGTATTAACCAACTCTGCTATCATCCTCACAAGATCGCCCCTCACTGTGCAGCAGAGACACCCGTTATTGAGCATAACTATATCCTCAGCACCAGTAGTTTTTGCAGCAACAAGAGAACCATCTATATCGACTTCACCATACTGTAAATCAATAACAAAACACAAATTACATAACACAATTCACTGTCTCCAACCACAACAACACGGAAAATGTCTTCACCGATATAAGGCATGCACAGTACCTCATTCTCGATCACTGCTATGCGCTTTCCATGGTCCGCCGTCAATATGTGGTTGAGTAAAGTGGTCTGTCAAATCGAACACAAGACAAAATTACAAATCAATATCAATGAACATGAATGGCAAGATACAAAGCAACTTAGCAGTAATCAAAACAGAGCATCACACCCATAAACCAAGAAGAGAAACATCAAATGACCATCATTTTTGCACATTAAAAAAAACCCAAATTCACAGATAAAAAAAACAAATATTTAGATGTACCCACGATAATATACATGACATATATGCTATTCAAAGTGTGATTATTGATAATCGTACCTTTCCGGAACCCAAAAAGCCAGTGATTATGGTGGCAGGAATGCGAGTGTCTGGTGGGATTTTGGTGGCGACGTCGGAATCGTCGCTTTGAGGGGTTGTGGTGGCGGCGGCGTGCGGGAGCCAGCGAGCGCCTCTCCGGGGCTGGGGGGGGCTGTGGGCAACCGGTCTGGAATGGAACGACGACGTTCTGGATTTCAGAGAATCGAGTCTGGTTCTGGGTCTAAGAGGGCACAGAGAGGCCCTGACCCCAGAAGAAGGAATGGTCCGACGAGCTGTGAGGCCGAATAGAGTAATGGCTACGTCCACTGATTTGGCTGCCATGGCTGTATCTGGTGAAGCTTCTTCTGGTGGTCGTGTGGTTTTTGAGGTTTATCTCTTCCTTTTGCTCTCAAAACTATCCCGAGTCTCTCTAGATGCTTCCTGGCTTCTACTTGTGAACATAGAGGTTGTTTGGCACCGATTTGGGTAAAGCCCGGACCCGACCCGAATGCACATGGGTTGACACACTTAAAAATTGTGCCTTATAACCTTTTTCACCGAACTGGGAAATTGATAGATAACGACACTGATGATGTTGAATTAGTCGTCATAGTGCATGTAATTGTGGAGTTTGCAATGGTTGTTGGCCTTCACGGTCGTCATAAACCTCATATTAATTGTCATCCACGTTTCTGGTGCTCCACATTTTTCTCTTTGGGTTAGTTTGGTTAAAACCGACAACTGATCGACGAATTATCTGAGAAAAAACGATATCTATAAGAGGTTTCAGTATCAAGATCTGGAAGAACCAGACTGATAGTCAAAAACCTCGTCAATACCGGTTAACTGACCTATGGTAGCCCTTGATTGATGTTTAATGTTCAAGTGATAAAATTTGTGTTTAATCTTGCAGCTAGGATCAAGGTCCTACTGACAAATTGTATCTTGATGATTAAGGTTGAGTGAGTGGACAAATTAAGCCTTAACCTTTAGAAAGTCTCTTATTTGATAGGTTCCTCTGTTTGTGCTTTTGAAAGCATGCTTGTGTAGTACTTGTCTTTCTAACTTGGTACTTATAAGTTATAAGTGAAGAAGATCAATGAACTCTTTCAACATTCTTCGATGGAAGAGGAATTGAAAGAGTTCTCTAAGCTGTGTTGTTAAGCTTGGAATTCAAAAGCCAATGTAAATATAAGAGCAGTTCTGGGCAGGGTTGAGAGATGAAGAAGATACAATATGGATCTTCCTAAACATGATTCAACTAAGGAACAAAAGAATTTTTTTTTAATGACAATAAAATCGAAGACATGTCTGTAATGCCGATTTTACCCTTAACAGTGGGTAGAACAACAGCATCAGAATATATGCTTCAAGATTTTTCCACAACCAAAAGAACACATTTCCCCCTCATCATCAGCATCATCATCACTAGTACATCATTTACCTTTTGCAGAACAGTTCCCTTAAAAATCTACATCTTTGCATACTTGCCCATTTCAGTAAATTACACACCATGACCTTCCAACTGCATTAGCCACAAAAAAAGTTGGAAACTTTAAATCACAGAATGATTTGATACACAACCTACAGCTGAACTGAACATAGGTTTGACACACAACCTAAAACAGAAAGAAATTGGGAGGGAAAGGCCTATTCCTGGCTCAAGTTGGTCTGTGTTGATAAATAAAAAAACAGCTCCTTACTAAACATAGCAAAAAAAAACGCTCCAAGATTACCTAGTTTGTGGAGTGGGCAAAGTATAAAAATAAAACTTGTGTAGTTGTGTCCAGATATCATCTCTGTGGTTGATCTGAACCAGCAGCTGGAGTAGTTGGGACACTGCTTGATGAACCATTTTCAGCAGGTGGAGGAACACCCCATTTGCCTTCAGATTCAAGGGGCTCGAAGACATGCACCCCACCATCTGATAGCCCCACTGCAAATTGATTTGCTTCTTGTGGATGAGCGGCGATCACTAGTGGGTGTACATTTGAGTTGCTGCACAGAACGAACAAAAAACCTTTTGAAAAAAGAAACTTAATTTGAAAATTTTGAGATTAGCAGCAGCGGAGCACACACCTGACATTAGCTGGAATATAGCAAGATGGAGCAATACGACATCTTAATCTGAGATTAGCAGTACTGAAGACACAAACACTTGCATCTAAGAAGCTGGCGTAAACCAACTGGCTATCACATGAGAATGTCGCATGAGATATTGGAGCATTGGATTCACGTGGTGCCCACTGGATGTAAGAAAGAACGTGTAATAACTGAGAACAAGTTATGTCAGTCCAACGAAGGGTAATGAATAATTAAAACAAACTACCTGCTTTACACATTCTAGTTTTGTTGTTTCGAATATTGCAAGCTGGGTTTCATGGACAACAAGGAAATGAATTTGGTCCTGATGAAACTGCACACGCGTGTCTGAATGTGGTGCTGTCAAGAATCTGCACTTCTGCTTTTCCCATCCATCTGAAGTCCACACACAAATCTGTAGATGGCCAGAAGAGAACAAAAAGTAAATATCAAATGTCATAAATCAAATAAGGGTTAATTGCAGATATCTATCACAAAGTCTTTTGCACATAACTATCCCCAACTTTAAGACGTTATTTACAGCTATCTAAACTTTCAAAAAACTGCAGATAGGTCTTTTGGCAAAAATGATGGAAATGCCCTTGATATCAATCTCAAAAAAATATCTTTTTTTTTTGCTTTTAATGTTTTCATCTTTTAAGGAGTCTTTTTACACCTACTCAACTTTTTACACCTACTCAAAAAAAGGGCTATCTGCAGTTTGTTAACAGTTTAGAGAGAGTTGGGTGTAAAAGTTTAAAATTGAGGATAGTTATGTGTAAAAGATGTATAGTACGCAATAGCTATCTGCAATTAACCCTAATGGCAACTTTAGAAGAATCCTTCATAATGACGACCATGCTACTAGCTTAAGGGAAAAGATAAACTTAATAAAAGTAGTTCCAAAATATTTGAACAGGAAAGAAAAAACTGACAGGAAGATCTTTTACCTGAGCATCGGCTCCAGATGAAACTAGCACACCCAGTACATGAGAGAACGCAAGGCTGGTGATCCTCTTCGAGTGCCATTTAAGCTTTGCTCTTTACCTGCATAAATGAAAGGTATACTATAACCGTTCTGACTTAAACGGGATTAAGTGAACATCCTTTCTGCTTAAACATATCTCATCTACACGAACGTTGTATATCTGAATGGTGGAATCACCCATCCCAATAGCAATAACATTATTGTCATGAGGATGGAAAGCAAGAAATGTTGCTGTAGGTGGTGGGGGCATGAACATTGTCATTGTCTGTAGTTTGACCCATAGGAATTACGATTTATCAGTTAAAACCGAAACGAGCATGAAACAGTTTTGTTCATGTTTCTCAGGTTACCTTAAAAGTCATCATGTTAAATAGGGAAATCTTTCCTCCTGATGCTGACATAACATAAGAGTCATTCTTGGACAATGCAAAGCAAGGAACAACTTCTTCTGGGTTGTTGTCAGTTATGTCATTGGTCATCAGAATACCACTTGATGGTTGCCATAGTTGAGGTGCCACATTGCTTGTTGCCTACAGAGAGGTGCACAAATTGAGAAAACATAACGGGACCCGTTTACAAAATATAACAAAAAGACTGCATAAGTTCGATAGAAACTGTTATCGCATGTGTTGTTATTGTACCTTTCCATTTGAATTACGGTCACTTCGCTGCCATTTCCAAAGTAGATGAATGGCATTTGCTGCCAATGCCAAAATTGCATTGCCTGAATTTGTATAAATTAACCTAGATATCTGTAAAAATCAAATGGAAAGTCAAAAAGATATAGAAAATAAAAAGAAGAAACTCGGTTGCCATAAGCAGCGACAAACATCAAATTTACAAGTTGATGAGTAACATTTATACAATATCATCTCCTCGGAAAAGGAAGCAGCAAGAGGACATAATACCTTTGTTACTCTCGAGTGTTCAGAAAGTCTCATGGATCGACATTGAGATGGCTCAGTGATTTCAGTGAGCTTCCAAATCTTTGATTTGTCATTGCTTTCTTCAGTTATTCTGGGTTTCACATCTCCCCTGCCATCTCCATTCTGGCAAGACAAATCACACGTTAATGGAACTTGAATGATAATCATAGAGATAATTTCACTTTGAAATCTATTGGACAATGGATATGAACAAGCTTGCACAACAAACCATTCCAGAGATAGCAACCACAGAGGCACCTCTTTCTGCATGTGCGGCACTGGAAGCAGCTGCTGCAGCAGCTGAAATTGGATTTACTGTGGGCTGCATGAAAAAATACATATATTAGGCAAGATTTAACTCCTATTCATGGATGGTGTCACGGGAACTGAATCAACTGATCTTACTATACCTTTGCTGCAGCTTCAGATGCTCTAGAAGCATCATATGAAAGATTCTCAAACGTCCTCAGCAAACGAACACCATCTGAATTTGCCAAAACTTTGATCCCATTCTCATTAGCAGAAACAGCCAAGAGAGCCCCGTCCTTGTTGAAGCGAATACGTGGGCTTGCCTGTGTATATGTCATGCAAAAATGAACAAAAATTTATCTTTTTGGAAACTTCTCAGACTTGTAAGTAATATGATCAACTTACTGGGAGACCTCCATCAGCATCGATAGTAGTCAAAAGTTGAACATTGTCCATATCCCAAAACTTAATGGAGAAATCATCACCAGCAGCCAAAAATCTGTTTTTAGTAGTATCGAATTGTACAACTCCCAAAGAACGTTTCCTGAATCCTTGATAGGTCCTCTTCACAGCTCCTTCACTTTCATTCCATTCAACAACAAACGACTCGCCATCTTTGCTTGTCCCACATGAAAAGAGCCTGCATATAACACACACAATTCGGTTGGAATGCGTAATGAAGTTTGAGAGTGGAAATTGGAATAGACACGAGAGGTTAAGTATATCAACCTTGTACCATCAGCACTGTAGGCCATTGTAGTGCACCAGCGACCAGGAGCTTCATAATCAACACGAGATCCCAAATTGTCATACAACCATGCTTTTATCTTTCCATCTAGTGCAGTTGAAAAGATGAACTGGAGAATATAAAAGGAGACAAAGAACATCATGAGCAAGGATTCAATAATTGAAACACGGTCATCTTACAGAGGAAAATGAGGATTTATTACCTGAATGTTTTCCTTGTAATGATGGCAGACAGAATATAGACAGGAGCTTCATGGCCCTCAAAAGTATATTGCTTTGCACCAGTAGCAGCATCCCAAACCTATAATTACGATATAAAATCAGTAAAATTTTGATAATTAATTTTCCACGTCCTTAAAAAAATTAAAATATATTCAAACCAACCTTGATGATCTTGTCATCACCACATGTAATCACGCAAAGTTGCTTGTTGGGATGGGAGAAAGCAAGATCATTTACTCCACCAACATGAGCATCAATCTCCAAGTGTTGTCGCACATCATCATTCCCATGATAAGAATAAATTTGTACAAGGTGCCTTGAGTATGCAACTCCTGCAATGAAACAACAAGGAACCACCAACTTATGACAAAAAGATAATGCAAAAGACAATCAAGCAATGCTCTAGCTAACACAACCTCATACTCTAAATCATGTCAGATTGATGACTAAAGAATTCTAATATGCTCCAGCTTACCGAATAATGAACCATCAGGACTCCAAATTATGCGGTTTACAGACACACCAGGATCTTTAGCAAGAGCACCCTAATTTCCATGAGAATGAGTTGGGCACTCAAGCTATCAATTCATAAGGTACAATATTGGGAATAAGAAACACACCTGAAGTTGTATTGAACACGCACTGAGATCCCAAACTTTGAAGTTTCTTAAGACTAGTCTCTCCCTGGAACCGACTTCCCACAAGCCTATATCTCCCACATTGGTGCCCACTGAAGCATACATAGTCCGTAAATAGTGTTCAGGTGCCAGTATAGAAGGTAGCACGAAAAGCATTTATTACCAGTAAACCAATCACGCCAAAGCTTAAAGATGGGAAAAGAAAATGATATCTGCATATTTCAGACCTAGAAGTAGAGTCTGTTGGACAGGATGAAAATCCATGCTCATAGGAGAAGAGCCCTGGTTCAAAGTTCGCATAACAGACTTTGGCAAATCATCAGGCGCATTAAAAGCCAGGCTATGACCATGACCCTGGCCAGGGAATGTGACTGGTAACACATTCACAGGAAGATTTACCTGCACAATATGATCTTAACTTAGGAAGACAATCACACAGTGACAAAGGTTTAAAAAATCACAGAAATATAACTGCATCCTTGATTGCGGTGAAAGGCAAACAAGATACCTCATCAGATATCCCCATGGGCCTTGTTCTTTTAGATACATGGTCCGACCCCACAGATTG
>JAYMSV010000915.1:0-14488 GCA_036897745.1 Erodium moschatum | reverse complement strand
GACAAGTATGAGCGGCGACGACTTCTTAAGGTATGCTTGAAGTACATTTTTCGAGCCGATCTGAGCTATGACGAATATCTGTGTATTTATAGCTCTTTCTCCTTTTCCAACACGCGCCTCCTAGGGTTTTGCTACCCTTAAAGTCAAGATTACGCTGAACTTCTAGTTTCCTTGCTCATCAGATCATCCCCAAAAGCAATACATAAGGATCTTGTAGATATCTTCTGTTTTGGGGAAGTACACGATCTTGTTTCCTAAATTAAATAGAACTCTTTGTGAGTATCTATCTATTTAAGAAACTAATCTTATTACCTAAAACAAGTAGAACTCTATTAATGAGTATCTATAGGAACAGGAAATAATATCTAGCATCGGATAATGATGGACGTGCAATAGATATACTCAATAAATTCTCGCGCATGTACTGTCATCACTGTCATGTCAATGACATTCTGTGTTGACATCCTCTGTTAGCTATGCTCCGGTTTCATCATGTTGTCTGTTGACATCTATGATAACATCTAGACTTGACTCAAAAGTAGCCAATTCAGATGTAGTAACAGACACCATGGTTCTCCAGCTCCAGCCAAACTCCGAGCACCTACACATCTGGCGAGGATGCAACCAAGCACCTCCACCTTCGGTCAAGCGCCGAGCACCTCTACCTTCATAAACCATCAGTGGGCATGGGTGAAAATGGGAAATAAGTTTCAGTTGGTTGTGCGAGAAGAAAGAGAGAAAGGAGGAGGACAAGGATTAGAAGGTGGAGAGGTGGGTTTTAAAGCTTGAAATGAAAAGGAAAGAAAGAAATATAGGTTTTAAGACATAATGGGTAATTTCATCATTTATTTTAAAAAGTAATAGGGTCATGTGTCAGGCACATGACAATTCCCTATCCGTGATCGGACGAAAAAGAGTAATGTGAAACTTTTTCCAAACTTAAGGTACGATCGTACAGTAGGTATACATATATTACTTATGCTCAGAAAAACCATACACGGGCCATCTTGAGTCAACCCCTGTGCTTTGATTGCAAGTTAATCCCCCACCGAGATCCAATATCAGATAGGATGAAGTACGATAGTTATTCAAATCTGGGTCGTGTCATGGCAGGGGAGGACATGCAGGCCAGGATGGCCTGACCAGACGATGATCGACACTCTCCCTTGCCAACTACTATTTGTGGTGGTGTCTTATTCCGTCTAGTGAGGCTGCTTAGCAAACCTCGCCCGAGCATCGTGGAATACTGAGAATCTTATCGTCATAATCATGATCGAATATAAGGATTTGTTTTCTCTAACACCATGGATCACGAATATAACATCTAGTAGGAACGATATAACTCTGAGATCCGGATGCCCTTAGAAAATTAGGCTCATGACATTCGTGGTATCCCACGTCCCCTCATGAACAGTCGATGTCGTCGTCGTCGTCGATAAGCCCACCACCCGTCGACCTTGCTTATCCCGCCGCCACAAGTATATCTGATTGTTGTAGAACTCGAATCCTAAAGAGCACAAAATCCTAGCAAAGTGAATGAAAAGAGTAGCAACAAACGATTCAGGGAGGATGGAAGGGATCGGTAAAGGAGGCCTAGAGGCCAAAATGCATTGAGGCTTTGCTTGAGGGCATATGTATTGTGGGGTTTATCGAAGCGTCGAATGGGCAAAAAAAGAGGAAATGGTGATATTTCTTCTCTCTCCTAACCTCTACGAATCTGTCGACGCACAGATTCGACTCTCCATCTCTCTGTTTCTCTCCTCTCTTCTTCTTTCTTTTCTTCTTTCTCTCCAACACTCAGTTTTTCTTTTTCGACCAATTATCGATTTTGGTCAGAATCTATCCCCCAAATACAACCTCAAGTACGAGACAATAAGGAATCGACCCTAGATTTGACCTAATCCACTTTATCAAACCCGAACTTCACTGTGGATGCTCTAAAACACCACAAAATGCGATATCGTAAAACCCTTAAAAAAAAAGTGGGCTGCATTGTGTAATTATAAAGGGTAATTATCTGAAAATGAACTTGTGCCGGTAACTATTACGCCAAATACTGTAGAACCTAAATCAGGCTTGAGTTGCAAATGCAATAGTCAACTACACTCCGAACATCCCGAAATAGTTCTCTCAAAACCACCGAAACCCAAAAATCGATCAACAAATCCATGGAGGAGTCACAGGAAATTCTCCTCAATTCGCTTCAGAACTCAGGAGTTTCGGTTCCGGCGGAGGTTTCGTCAATCCGAGACCTCACTCCTACCACTCTGGTCTCGATCTGCGCTCAGTCTCTCAACCTCATCGACCGGAAGGCGTCGTTCCCCCCTTCCCTTCCCCACTCCATGGCCCAGCAATTCAAGATCTGCTCCGACATGGCCTCTGCTATCCAGAATCTGGGTTTCATCGGCGACATGAGCTTCCACAAGGTAAGGACTGTTTGTTTTTTCCTAATCCCCAGATATTACCAATTTTCCTAGCTTGCTTAGGTGAATTTAAGATAGGAAAGTACAATGAGCATATATGAACAATTTTGTTTAGATTATATGAATTTGGAAGATAACAATCACCATTAAGTTTTTAGTCACCACTGTACTAAATTGTTCAATCAGCAATACTGCTCTGGTTGAAGTTGAAACTCCTTGGGAATGAGCTGCAGTAAATCCTCCATAACCTCTTAAATAATAAAATTATATTTCTGTCTGGTTTCAGCTCGCCCCAACTGTTACCCCTCGGGCTGATTGGCAAAATAGCCTTAATTTCCAAAACAATTGCGGCATTGGACTCTCACTTCTAGTTTTCTTACCAAGTTACGTTTTTTTACCCTTAATGAAAAGGTTACTCACCACCCCCCAAAAATGTCTACAAATAAGGCTATTTTGCCAATTAACCTCTTTATTGTAACTTGTCTTTTCTTCAAGTTTAGATTTACATAAACTCGATCAATAGTCTTTTCTGTTGACTTCAATTGGTGTTGTATTATCGAACTGCAACCCTCATAGTTGTCAGTGATTCCTTTGCATGATTGCTTGGATCATCCTCAATACTGGATTTTCTTTGACACTAGCCATGACATCTTTGGAATTTCGGACCCTTAAACATGTAAACATTCACTATTTTTACATGGGCAATCCAATAGGTATTGACATTCATTTTATCTATACAAAACAACTAGTCATTTTTTTCAAACTAATGAAAGATTGTTTCATGTAAGTTCCTCCTCGCTACTTCATCTCCCCAACAAGGTGTCAAAATAATTTGTTAGTGTCTCTTGTTGGATACCGCCCCATCTCACTGCCTTCCCTCTTATATTAAATTGACACCTTTCAATGACTTCTTGTTCCTAAAGTTACCTATAAGAAAATTTTTCCTATTTACAAAAGATGTAAGCTTTTCTTTTTTCCAGAAGATCTATTTTTTCTTATTTCCTAAGGAGCAAGCTTTCCTAATTCTTAACAAGGGTCTCGCTTCCCGTTTTTCTTATTTTCACGAATACAGGAGTACATGAATTTTATTTTATAATTAATTTCACAAAATGATGGGTTTCTATGAAATATAATTTCTATTTGTTGAATAAAAATACAATCATTTTGAAATAATAATTTTTTTTATTTTTGATTAACTAACAAGTATCTCCCTAAATTAATAAAAATCCATGGTCCCGGCGTTATAGATATTCTACTGTATACAAATTATGACATCAAGCTATTTGTTGCAATTGCAACTGAATTATGTAAAATTAGTGAATAGAATAAGACTATTTGATTGAGAACTTCAATAATGTGAAACAAAACTTGATCTAGATTGACTTTATTTTCTTAAGATGACTTGACTTTTCTGGGGATCTTGCTGTAGTTTGTTATATCTGAACTTTTGACATGGAGTGATTGATACTGACATTAAACAGATGAGCTTCAACATCATTTTGGTGATAAAAACTGAAATACTTTATTTGCTAGGTTATCTGCTTCGCTATGTTCTCTTTTCCAGTCTGGTTTGCTATATCCTTATTGTTCTGAAATTAATTCTTAGAAACAGAATATATGTGTTGCTTACGGCAGTTCCTTTATCCATCTGAAGAGGACTTGTATAAGTTGGTAAGATTCTTTGTCGAGAGGCTTTCTGAGTCTTCCAAAGATGATAAATCTGCTCACTCAAAGGATGAAAATGCTAGAAGGAAAATAAAAGAAGGTGGCGATAAAAGCACCTCAGAGGAGTGGATAGAGGAGGCCGATAATGAAGAAGTAGATCTTTATTGTCAAAAAGTTGAGGACATTTTGAATGATCTAAGGTTGAAGACTGAAGTGCCCAAGGTATCAAGTATCAAGACAGAAGATCCGTTCATCAGCGAACTCAATAAAAACCATTGTATTGCACAGAAGATAGAAGTAGCTAGTGGGGATTTAATTACTTCTGGGAGCAATTTCAGCAATGATGAAATAACCAGTACCGAAAGTAACAAGGGCCAAAAAAAACTGGGGAACTTAAGAAATGATGCAGCAGAAAATGAAGCCGATAAGAATGATAATCACATTTCATTGCTTGAGCAGAAAGTAACTTCTGTCAGTGAACAGTCCTCCAAGGTATTTTCCTTGAAATATGTTGGACTGACTTAAGATGCTTTATGTTAGATGGAAATTAGAACAAAGAAAAGGTTTTTTTAGCCTTAAACAATGATGAATGATTAGCAATTTTCATTGTTTATGCTGTTCTAGAAGAAGTTTGGGATTAAAACATTGAGAGATCAAGAAAAAGTGCTCATGGAAGAGGTGGCTGCAAAGAACTCAGAAGTACAACATCTTGAAATAGAACTTCAGCTGTGGAAGGAAGCAGCATCATTGACATTTGATGACCAACATCCTATGGACTACTATACTGAGCGCCTTAATGATCAAGTAGATGCCAGAAAGCATAGCATTGAGGAACTGGAGGCCAAGTGGTAGGATGCACCATCATGTTAACTTTACCCTTAAGATCAAATCGTTGTTGGAAAGTATATTTTGTTGTTACGTATGTGGCAAGACAAAGTATCACTGTAATGGAATTATCCATTTTCAAAAGAAAAGTACATTTTAAGGATAATAATATGTGATGATTTTGCATGGCCAATTATGTTTTATTACAGGGATACGTTTAGAAAGCCTTTGGAAGAGAAAAGGAGAAGTCTTGAGGAGACCCTATATTCAACCATTCCAGGATCTCAAGAAAAGCTCCAGAAATTGAAACAAGTTGACTTGGAAGCCCATTCCATTCTATCCGAAATTCGGAAGAGGTATATATCAGCCACAATGAAATATCTAATTATCTTTGAGAATATTATTGCAGCTGATAATCTGTTTGGAGGTAAGGAGTATATACGTATGATTATGTCTGCAAAAGTATAATGTTCATAACGTGTCTCTCTGAAGGAATATGCACCAACTGTCACATCACCAAGGCCTCCACTGAATAAGTACCCTCTTTGCCCAACCGTATTCCTCTAAAAGTCAACATGTTGTATTTATATCAGTACGGATAGTGCTTCTTTGGCCCTTAACAACTTGTCCTTTCTTTGTACTTTATAGACAACTTTTTTATATAAAAAAAATGAAGGTTAATTTTTAGACCATTGCTGTGACTTGAACCTGGCCACCAGACCTAGCAGTTGACCACTTAGCCAAGCAAGCTTTGGTAGACAAAATTTGAGTAGCTTAAAAGCAGTGGCCAGCTGTTGGTGCAGAACTAATACCACTATTCCAAAGGAAAAGTAAATCGAGGATGGAAAATCAGTGTAATATCAGGAAAAAATAGGGGTATTTCTAGTGTTCTGTTGTCATCTATAACTACAGATGTGGGGATTGGAACCGATATTTCTGGTGTGTTAATCTATTGGGAATCAAGTTATCGATTGTCCGGACAGTCAGCAAATTCATGTTCATATCGAGAGACAGCGACTGACATTTGGCTGCTAGTAGTGAACCATATTGGGCTTTTAGCAACTACTAAGATGTTAATGATGATCTTTAGTCATATCTATAATTTGCAGCGTTATATTCACGAAATAGGAAGTTTTGCTTTGAAGTAAGCTTATTCTGAGCATTGGCATCAGACTCAAGTCCTAAAAGTAAGCTTATTCTGAGCATTGGCATCAGACTCAAGTCCTAAATGTAGTAAAAAAAAAAAAAGCGAATTAACTCGGCACGAAAAAGGTTTGAGATTTTGCTAATCCTCTTATGATTATTAAAATTTGATCTTATATGCTGATGGAAATTCTGATTTGTTGAAATTGTCTTGGATATTCCATACATGTATAAATGCTAATTTTGTGGATGGCAAAGGAATTGATCCACAGACCTTTTGAGTTTTGAGATGTTTATTCTTAGAGAGAAAATCATTGTCATCCTGCAGGGACGAGGAATATGACAAACTTACTGCAGATCTGAAGAAGCAGCCCAAAGTGGCTTCTAGGAGATCCCACATACAACGCATAACAGAGATCACAAAAAACAGTAGGAAACAAGAGGGTGACATAGAGCAGATCTTAAAAGAAACTAGGGAGCTCCAATTAGAGAGCAATTCCATCCAAGAGCGCCTTCATCGATCTTACGCTGTTTTAGATGAGATCGTTTTCAGGTGAGAATCATACCTTATGGTGGGTTTGTTATTTCATTGTTGTGTCCCTTGTTTGAGGTGACACATTGACACCATGTGTGAAGAAACTAATCAACATATCAGATTGTTGCCCTTTTGGATTAGCCTGATGGTGAAGAGAGCTCTCATCCCCATGAGGTCACAAATTCGAACCCCAGCGGGTACACCTGCTTGGGAGCAGGTGTGGGTGGAGGTTAGACTAGGCTAGAGTAGGATTTCCCTGTTTTCTTTCCGATTAAAAAAAAACAAAATATATCAGATTGTCAACCCTCATAGATTATTTTAATCATCTATACATTCTATACATTGCACTGAAAAATAAGAAATGGGCATTTGCAGGGAAGCTAAGAAAGACTCAGTAGGACGGCAGGCATACAGGCTTCTCACAAGCATCCACGAGAGCTTCGAACAGATATCAGAGAAAATACTGACCACAGACAGAATAAGAAGAGAAGTGGCTGAACATGAAAAGAAGCTTACAACCATGGCGGCCCGAAGCTTGAACTTGGACAAGCTCCAAGCTGACCTTCACTCAATTAGGCAAGAAAACGAATTCCTAGAGGAACAGCAGCGGCAATCGTAAAATCCATGAACTGCATTTTCTCCCATTGGTGATGTACGTGTTACTAGTTTGCTGAATTCTTTCAAGAATCCCTTGCCCCTATAGCATTGTTATCTCATTACCTGGCTGTACTTTTTTAAGAGTACTTGATCTAGAAATCAACCATGTTTAGAACTTCACCCAGTTGGTTTTAGCCGTTCAAAGAAGGATGTCCCAAGAATAAAGTTTAGGGACAGTATCAAATGAAATGTTTGTATAAATGAATTATTTATTTTTTGGTATTTTCCAGAGAAAAAAAAAAGATGAATAGATCCAGATATTAAGCAGAAAAAGGAAAAGAATATTTCACAAAGGGATAGTTGCTTGTAGTAGCAGACATACCTTGTTGTTGCATTTTATGATATTGTGGGGTCTGAAAGCAACAGTGTTTCAGTTGTTCTGTTAAGATATCTCAATTCCATATTTCTTCACAATCACTCTCTCTTATCAAGGTCATAATCATATTAAATTAACCCTAGTTGAGAATTAGAATAAATAGCTTTCTATTAAAAAAAAATAATAACAATTATCATTATTAATGAGAATCATATTTACTCATTTTAACTTGTATCTTCTAATTTAATTTTAATCTCAAGTTGTGTTGAATTGATGTATTTTTTAAATTTTAAATCAACACGTAGTAGTTTGAAAGTTAATAAATAATATCGGCTTCATCATTGGTTGGTCTAGTGTATTCCTAACAATATTATTCCATTGACACCTTTCACTTTCTTCTGTGCTATTACCCTAACTAACACTAATTAACTATAATCTTTACGAGCCTTTAATCATTTTAGTGGATAATAATTTCAATAAAAAATATATTATTACCTACACGAGTGAACCTCAAGTAATATAAAAAAATCAATTTTGTTGATGGGAATCTCACTCTTCCTTTCATGGCACGATTAATAATATAAAAATAAATAATAAAAAAAGTGCATTATAGATTTTTGTACTAATTCTTGTTCGAAAACTGCTAGATTTGAGCTTGGCCAAGATCCAACAATTTGACTATTTCTATGACAGTTATGTTTCCTTAACTTTGCCGTAATCCAACAACTACCAAACCCCAAGACAACAAACTAAATAAATAAAATAAAACATTTTTTTCCCTTTTATTGTCAGAAACATTTCATTTTTTAGCAGATTGTTAATATTATTATTTAAAAAGTGAATAAATAATAGTGGTGATATGAAATGAAATGTGCATTTGGGTTTTGGCATGGCCATCGTTGGGAGGTTTGTCTCTCTACTGAGTAAACATGGCACAAGATTCGTCAAGCGAAAAGACAGTGAAGCTGGAGAAGCTGGTTTGCTCTTCATTTATATACTTTTATTATAATCAAACCCACATTTTCTTTTTCATTTCCTTATGTGGGTGATTGCAATCTTCTCCTCCTGTTTCAGATTGTGTTATTAATTTTCTCAGATTTTCATTTTTTATTCTTCTTCAGTCGTTCTGGGTTTAATTTAAATTGTGAAATTTGTGGCTTTAATTGTTTCTTTTTCTGGGTTTTAGGTGATTGGGATTGTGGTTTGGCTTTTCTGATTGCTTTGCTCATCATTTTTCCCAATTAAGGATTATCAAAATTCAAAGATCAGGAAAAAAAAAAGAAGGATTTTGTATTGTTTTTTTAGTTTTGCATCTGTTTCTGTGATAATGCTCAATGCTTTGAACAACAATGTCATTGTTTTGGAATCAAAGTTTAGGGTCTTTGGATGCCATTGTTATTAGCAAGTTTGGTTTTTGGATTATATAGTGTGGGTTTTGAGATGCATATATAGCTGTTGGGGCTTGATGATGATGGTTTCTGAGAAAATATATCCAGATTCTGGGCTTGAATTGTGTTATTATGTTATGGCATTATCAGGTCGAGCATTGGAAGAACTGAGAAGTTCCCTATATAGTGAGCTTCGAACCTCAGAAGGAGCCAAACGGCAACAGCAAAGACTATGTGGACCTGTTGTGGCAATGACCTTCAATTTCATAGTAGCAGTGGCCATAATCATGGCAAACAAATTGGTAATGGGTAAAATCGGGTTCAATTACCCGATATTCCTGACGTTGATCCACTATACAACAGCGTGGATTCTACTCGGTATATTCAAGACGGTGAAGTTGCTTCCTGTGTCTCCTCCCACCAAGACTACGCCTTTCAGCTCCCTATTCTCGCTGGGCGTTGTCATGGCTTTTGCTTCTGGTCTCGCCAATACAAGCCTCAAGTTCAACAGTGTTGGTTTCTATCAGATGGCCAAAATTGCCGTCACTCCCACCATTGTTCTGGCAGAGTTCATCCTCCTCAACAAAACCATTTCATCCAAAAAGGTGATGGCTCTCGCTGTTGTCTCAGCGGGTGTAGCAGTCGCCACTGTCACAGACTTGGAGTTCAATTTCTTCGGTGCTTGCATTGCAGTTGCCTGGATCGTCCCCAGTGCCATCAACAAGATCCTCTGGTCCAATCTGCAACAGCAAAGCAATTGGACCGCCCTAGCGTCAGTCACCTATCTAATCTTGGTATACATCTCTTATAAGTATGCACATTATTGTTTCGATAAGAGTTTCCAAATAATCGTCGCAGGCTGATGTGGAGGACGACTCCCATAACCATTTTCTTCCTAGTTGCTCTGATGCCATGGTTGGATCCACCAGGAGTGTTGTCCTTCAAATGGGATCTCCACAGCTCATCTGCAATCCTCATTTCAGCTCTTTTAGGCTTTTTCCTGCAATGGTCCGGCGCTTTGGCACTAGGGTAGGTAACTCCTCATTTTCTTCCCCTTATACATGTAATATGCTAACTTCATACATTGCAGTGCTACTTCTGCGACCGCTCATGTTGTTTTGGGACAGTTCAAAACTTGTGTGATCCTACTGGGAGGGTATCTGATATTCAGTTCGGATCCCGGGTTTGTGAGCGTCTGTGGAGCGCTGGTCGCCATTGCTGGAATGACAGTTTACACATCTCTTAACATGCCATCATCCACCGATACTTGTTTGCCTCTCTCCAAGCCCGAACCTGCTACTGATAACAACACACCAGAATCAAATACTGCAGATGTTGTCTGAGGACCCCTCATCTGTCCTGGATGTACATTTTGTTAATAATAGTCAACTCTTGTACTCCTGCATTTTTTCTTAATCATCTCATTCAAACCCAGACTAATTTAGATCACTAATAAGGCAATTCCCAATAATCAAGGCACACAATCATATAGCCCAGCCACAGCCAGTAGTAAATTGAAACAAATTATAAGTAGCAATTCTCATACATATTCCAATTACAACCGCTGTATAATTCATTCATTGTTTCTAGCTAACCAAAATTTAATATACAAGCGGGGCACATCCAGAAAAGGAAGTGAACCCCGATACGGTAGATTCCTCTGAAACAATAAAAAGGGCTTATCAAATAGAGATTAAGATAGTTGAACCAACCCATTTCCTTCCTACTAAGAATCGTTGATCAGCGTTTTGCATCCCCAACTAATAGGCCGCATTATATACTTACACTCAGCTCAGGCCAATCTTGATACTGTGGATTCCTCAACTTAAAGGTCCAGCTGCTCAGAAATTAGTGTTCCTAGTAATTTGTGCATGTTGTTGTTGATAAACACCGACACCAAAACCAGATTGGGTTTCGACACCACCAGCCGTGGCTTGAGATGGAGCAGCTACAGTTTGAGATGGTTGATAAATCCCAGAATAAGCACCATGCCCTGCCTGCACTGCTGAGTAAGCCACCTGCGGTGGAAGGTTGTACAAAGAACTGACTGGCAGACAAGACATGTCTTGGCCAGGTGCAGAGAACCACAAAGCCGACCCTTCACTCTGTCAACAGAAATGCAAGTCAACCGTGTAACTAGTGTGCAAGTATATCAAATAAACAACATATAACTTGGTTGTCTATGAGAAGCAAAACAAACCAATTGTCCTGATGTTGTGTATGCATGATTTTCCTTGAGTTGGGATGCTACAAGGTCCTCGCCAGTAGAAGAGCTTCCAGAGGTCACAGCTGGAGTGGGGCCATAACCAACATGAGAGGTGCTGTATGAGCCATAGCCCCCAACATGTGCAGGGTTTGGCCCACTCTTAAACAGTGGAACGGAATATTTGAGCCCTGCAGCAGCTGCAGGTGGTAGATATACATTACCAGCTGAAGGCTGCTGAGGGAAACCATTTGGACCTAAATACTGATGCATCGGTGGCACAAAGAAAGGGGAAAAGTAAGGGCCATAGGGGAAGTAATTGGGAGGATAAGGCTGCCTAAACACTGGAAATGGCTGTGGAGACATTGGAATTGTGTTCATTGCCACTCCTGCTGTTTGAGTCACCGGTGGACTAGGACTCGGACTCGGACTTGATATAGCTGGAGAACAGCTACCCTGCAATTTGAAATTTGAAAATATATAGAATCATATGAAATCAAACACAAGGGAAATACTCCAAATACAATCACAGTAATGAGGATAATAATAGCTAGACATATCCGTATAAAGAACACCAGCAAAGATACCAAAAGGGACTCTTTATCTCATTTCCACTGTGCTGTGTGATTTGTATGATCAAGACAGCAGGGCAGGAGGAGGGTGATTTTCAAAAAGGAAACAATTTCATTTAGTCCTCATATCCAAACCCAGGAAATAATATAATTGTCTAAAAAGAAAGACGATCTAGCTTACAACAATTAACTTAGTCCATGTTCTTTTAAATTTATCATGACCAACCCAATAAATATAACAAAAACTTATTTCCTTTTCACCACAAAGACTTGTCAGCTCTTTCTGAAGCCTTTGGTAGCCACAACAGACGAGATTTATTATGAGCAAAAACAATGTAACACAGGCCATATATGGCCCACTAATGTAAAGTTGCCGCTGACTACAACAAGAAAAACAAAAATTTCATGATGCATGCTGAACCCAACAAGATGATTCGCTTTGGAAAGACAACAAATTAGTCATCACAGCTCTTAAAGTGAAGGCAATATTGATATATTAAGGTAAGACTGATTTGGCTTGATCTCCTATTATGTACAGCTTCCACACTTTTGCACTGCCGTCTATAATGGGTCTAGATGAATTTAATGGCATCAGTATTAAGAACTTGCTTGGTACATGGGAAATTTGAAGTAACAGGTAAGCTACACACTAATTCAAATCAGAAGGATCAGCACTTAAAATAACTACAGCTTGATTTTAATAATCAGGATAATCAACATTGTGCGTGGAGCAGTTGAAAACTGAATGATTAACAAGAGAAAACTATGTACCAATTGTAAACAAAAAATATAGTCCTCTAGAGTAGCAGGGCAGAAAAGTTACCACAAAATTTGGAAGGCGGGAAACATCCTGAGCCTGAGATTCAGGTGCTTCAAATTGAACGAGCTGGCTCCCTAGCATCTGCGGCATTAATCCAAGACTATAGTTTGCAGCATCTTGAATAGCTGGATTGCGAGGAACCTCAGATCGCAATAAAATGTCCTGCTTTACTTGTTCATGTTGTGGAATGACGTCAGATGCATTGTTAGCCCCAGAAGGTCCCTTCTCAAGGACATTAGATGTAGGATGTGGATGGTCAGGATAATCCACTTCATGTTCATTTGAGGTTACACTTAGATTGCTGCAAGGAAACATAGCATACACAAATAGATCATTGACAACTTCACTACCTTGAAAAGTAGTGTGGTACCTATTAGCCATTTACGCGCAATCCACAACCAACTGAATGAGGAAAAGATTGAACTAACTTATTGAAGGCACTACAATACTACACATGCATCCAACCACACAAACACACATGTATATATATACTAGATGTAGTAAAGTTTACCAACCTCGGGTGCTTCTGAGCCGTGTCATTGCTCTCCTGAGAAGACTCAACAGTAGGCATAGAATCACTATCACCAGCAGGACCATTAGATTTTATGGTTGGTGCAAAACTGGTATCAAAGCTTCCAAAAGTCAAACCACTTCTGAAAGCTTCAGGAACTTGGAAATGATTGGGAAAAGTGACATGTTGACCCATGGAAACATTTGAATTGGTTGCTGATTTAGAACTTGATTCAGTATTTGCAGATGCAGCCTCTGATTCAACCATTCCTTACCAAACATAAGTGACATTAAAATATCAGACTTGAAATCATCAATACACAATCCACAAACAAAAACATGGAATAAACACATGATGCAGCACTTAAATCCACAGAGCTCCTTCGCTCTTTCCCTATCAGATTCAACTAGAACTAAGGCATTATTTGGGAGGCTAATAGATGAGCAGGGACGGACAGACAAACATCCTTTAGCGGCCTGATAAATTTTGAAGGATTGGATGAATAATGTAGTATTTTACCTCAATAGCCTTGTCTAAAAGTGTGTTCAATGAAGTGTGTGAGGTAAAAAAAACCCTTGAGTCGTGCTCTGGTATCCTTTCAATTTGGGAGGATTCAAATTCATGGACCCAGGACAGATGGATCAATGAATATTCTATCCCCCTTCCCCTTCCATAGACTGTACTAGAGTGGGGAGTAGAACCAGCCTAGTGTGAGGTTTAATTTTCTATGGAAAACTAAAATATAAATAAAAGGTTAAATCATGTTAATGTGGGGCATACAAAGTGTCTGGCAATAATATTACATGTTTCATAAGTTACAAGACGGAACCATTTGATCCCTAGCCCCAAAGCATCAAGTATACAGAAAAGGAGTTTTGTTAGAAAATAAAAGGTTTACAGAATAATACCTGTTGAAGGGACAACAGGCTCTTGCAGAGATTGGCCATTATAAACAGAAGGAGACCTGACAGCAGCAAGACCATCATGAATACTCAAGGATGAGGATTGAGAAGGCTCGGACACCTGCCCCTTTGCTTCAGCATTCAATTTGCTTGGTATCTTTCTGTCTGTAGGACCCAAGGCTACATTTTCACTGTGGGATAAATGCTTGTCAACTTGATTATTATTTGGTTCGGCAACTATCCTCTGGCTACCCACAGCACTGGTATGTCGAGAATTGAGGGTTGGAACCAATACTGGATCTGAAGCAGAAGAGTAAACACCAGGTGCAGATGGTAGACTTCCTGAATGAGGTGGATCAGAACTTGTTTCAGCCTTTGGCAGATTAACTTCAATTGCAGAACTGGAGGTAGGAATGTTTTTGGAAGGCAGTTGTTCTGCAACAGCAGAATGCACAGGTGGTTCAGTATCCTTATTTGCATCACTCGACCCATCTTTAAGGACATCAATACCACCAGCCGATGCTGGGG
>JAYMSV010000914.1:0-14490 GCA_036897745.1 Erodium moschatum | reverse complement strand
TAACAAATAACAAATGAAAATTAAGTTTCGTCCGACGACATCATGAAGGTGGTGAATGGCTAATGCGAAATTATTTCGTCGAGCGTCTCATCTACAATGAAGCTATGTTTCGACTTCATTTCTGGATGAGTCGCAGACTTTTCCGATGTGTGATGGAGGTAATGGTGTACTAAAATGATTATTTTCAACAAAAGTCGGACTATGTCATAGTGATGGGGTTTACTCCGTATCAAAAATACACAACCGCCTTACGGATGCTAGCTTTATGGATGTTCCGCATATTCACTTGACGAATCGATGAGGACAGGTGCATCGACCATCCTGTAAAGCGTGAAGCAATTTTGGCGTGCGATTAATGTCCAATTCGATGCATAATACATGAGGCGTCCGAATGCTTCTGACATATCGATGTTACTTGTTCAAGGCGAGAGGCGAGGTTTCCCTAACATGATCGGGAACCTTGATTGCATGCACTGGGAGTGGAAATTTTTTTCGATGCCTTGGAAGGATAATTCACCCGAGGTGATCACGATCGACCTAGTATCATGCTTGAAATATTTGCATTACATGATATATGGATTTGACATATTCTTTGGTACAACAGGGTCGAACAATAACATAGTTGTGTTGAATGATTCACATTTGTTCATGGAAGTGATACGAGGCAAAGACCCCCGCATACAGTGCGAAGTCAATGGTATGATCTACCACCAACCTAATTATTTGGTTGACGAAATTTATCCTACGTGGTCTAGGTTTGTGAAGACCGATGCTACTTACGGTGAAGGACTAAATGTTCACACGAAATCAAGAAAGCGCGCGAAAAAATGTGGAGCGAGCTTTTAGAGTTTTTCAAGCCCGATGGCATATCATCACCAGACCAGCTCGTATCTGGCACCAGAAAGACTTGAGCGCTATCATGAATTGTTGCATCATTCTCTACAACATGATTGTGGAGGACGAAAGAGACACGTACGATGACGTAACTGATTTTGTTGATGAGGTCGATCCTGAAATTCCGACATGAGAAGACCCACATGAGTGACATGCCGGTACACTCCCTGATTTCACACTTGTTTTATTCAACTTCAATGACCTCCTTAATGTCCAAATGCGTATGCAGCTCAAGTACAATCTTGTGGACCACATTTGACCCTACTTTAATCCTCATACCAGCCCTGATGCTTTCAATCATGCATTTTAAGTTTCATGATCCTTCCGGCCCGTTCGGAGACCATTGGGGCTACTCATCATTTTCTGGCGCTTCCGGCAGCTGGTACAAGTGGCCACCACCTCGTCCGCCTACTCTTCCTACTCCTCTTCAGAGTTATGTCGCTCAAGCTTAATGTTTATCACTATAACGACAAATCACTAACTTTTAAATATGTTGCAGTCTTTATTATCACGTGTACCGATGATGTTTGATGTAATTTTTCTAGTAATGGTGTTTTATGTTTGTTAGGTTTGTTCCTGGTAATAAATGAAAATTATACAAAAATATTGGACATTTGGGACATATCAGATAAAAATCAGATAAAAAGTAGAATCTAGACAATAACATAATCTCATAGTTAAACGAGACACTAATTAACGTTTACCAACTGCATGACCCTATCACATAAACAAATTAATTTAACAGGTTGTAACGCTAATTAGCAGACTAATTCTGCCACCTCTTGGTGATGCGTTGTACAAGTTCGACGAGGTTAAGTAAAATTCACCTTCTTTTCCATGCAACTATTAAGATTCAGGCATAAGAGCATCCGCAGTCAAGAGTCTGAAAGAATAAATTACTAACAAATTCTCGTATCAGCCAGCTGAACGGAATATTTCTAAAGTCACGAGACTGAAAGGAAAAAACAACAGTTTTTTCTTTATTTTTTGTATCAATCGACTGATAGTGCTGACGATAAACTTAACGCCAACTGAAAACGCCGCCAACTGAAATTTTTTATTTTTTAATCGTTTCTCTCTCCTATTTTTGTTTAGAGCCTTGTATTGGAATTTGGAAATGCTCTAAGTGAGAATGAAGCAGAAAGTTAGGGACAGTTGAGTAAATATCGCCGAAGCAGGTTGCTTGCTACAGTCATTTTCGAGCTATAACCCGAGTACAGGGCTGTGCCTCTACACGTAACTGTTCAACACCACCAGCGGGAGAGAGAGAGAGAGGCTTCATCTTCACCACCACTCATCCCCTTACTAAAATTTCCTTCAAGTCAAAAACCTACTCAACTTGCTTCTTCTTCTTCTTCCTCTTCTTCATGTCGCCTCGTTCGCATGTGGTAGCTGTGCCCGTGCTGTTGCTCCTTCATGCCATTAACGGCTCTCAGAGTCAGAGCTCAACAACAAGGATCTGATTTGCTCTAGCTTCCTCTCTCAACAGCGAGGGATAGAGATACAGATTTTGGTTTCGGCTGTGCGGATCTCAAACTAATGGGGAGCAAATGGAGGAAGGCGAAGCTCGCTCTCGGCTGCCTCCATGTCCCGCCCACTCTGGAGGACCCTTCTCCTTCTCTCGACCCGCCTCGTAGATTCTCCGACGCCTCCTCTTCCTCCTCCTCCGCCGTCTCGCCTTCCAATTGCCGCCCCGCCACCACGCCCACCCCCTCCTCCTCCGGCCTCCTCCTCCCCAAGACCACCGGAACCAAATCTTCCAAGGTCGAATCTCTGACCACTGTTAAATTGATCCGCTTTTAATTTATGCATATATTCCATTTCTGAAAATGTTTGTGTGGCACTATCTTTTGTCATACGAATCTCCACTGTAGATTCGCCTGTCAATTTAATTGGGGTTTTTAGCCTGTGATCATTTGACTTATTTATGAACCCAATGCTAGTTGATTGATTTCATTTTAGTATTGATAATAATACTAATTTGTTAATTAGTTAATCAAGTGATGTTGATATTAATTATATACTATAGAGCTTGTTTCTAGTTTTGACTATGTAGCATCAGTTCAGGTATGGTATGCTTGGGGTTGTGATAATGTGATGTAGCTGCAATTTTTTTTCTTCACAAGATGGGTATCTGTTGTTTTCTACACTGCTCAAGGTCTTTGTGGGGATAAAGTGGACTAGTCCCTTTGTGGACCATTGCCTTTGGCTTATTAGTAATGGAATAGGCTCATCTCTGTGTGTGCTTATAATTTTCCACTTCCAGGATAAGTGCTTTGCCTGGTCAGCAGGCAGCACTACCCATCTCTCCTCCCTCCCTCCTTTTTATGTTAGTTTTAGTAAGCTTTCTTGCAACAAGTCTTAACCCGGAAATAGAGATAGTTTAAGGACTAAATCGTTTTTAAAAGCAAAATTCACAAATCGATTTCGAGGGTTTACTCTTCTTTTAAGGAGCTTTGTGTTTTTATTTAGTAGAGATATCGTTTCTTTTGTTATTTGTTACTTTCTCTTAAGCATAATATCTGTTCTGTAGTTGGTTGATTACTCTTACTTTCAAAAAGCTATGCCCTACTCACTACCCATCTCCTTCACAGTGTTTTGACTACCTAAAATTGACTTCTTTTTTCGTCTGGCCTGTGGAATCACCACAAAAAAGATGCCCCTGGTATTACGTAATTAATTATAATGGAAAACTCTTTTTAGTAATGAGCATTTATTGCATTTTGTAGATAGGTTTCGTGGTTTTCTTCCTATATGCAGTGGTCTCAACTCCGAATCGAAAGGCGGGGTGGGGACAATAGGGTCAATCTCAGACTGCAATAATGATCTTGGAAACCATTTTTTATGAACAACCTGCCACATATTTCAAAATGGTCTTGGGATTCATGGATAGGGATGGTTATGGATTTGAGTAACTGTACCCACTCAGCTTATTTTCAATAAAGGAATTTATAAAGTGGGATTTCAAGTGGAATTTAGTCCCCCAAGAAACTATTTTTGATAATATAAACCTTGTTATTGATGAAACTCAAAAACCTTAGCACTTGGGCAAGGGAAGTTCAAACCCCAATACCAAATCTAGATGTCGAAATACAATCTCTCATACCAACATGCACAGACAGATTCAATACATTATGTCATGCTTTGAACTCATGAATATGTTGAAAGGTTCAATAGGCCATTGCTCAATGATGCTGGCAATGGCAGTTACATGCTTTTAAAAAATGTCGTCATTTTAAGCTTACCAATGTGACTATGATGGGTTTAAATGGCTACTAGAAGCATAAAATTTAAGGTTTCTAGTTGAATTATTGGTGCTATAGCCTGTAGGATCTGGATCAAGGCAGTTATTTGGTCTGAGTTAATCATAATTGAAAACTTGTTGCCACTCTTCCACAAAGTTTAGAAGCAATTACTCAAATGCTACTTATATGCGTCAATAAATTCTTACTTGACTAAGAAGTTTAGAAAAATGAAAACTGTTTTTAGAAAGTTCTTTTGAAGATTGCTTTCATCAACTAAATATAAACTGTTTGTACAAAAAACTTCCAGTAAGGTGATGAAAATTGGGAATGAAGCATTAGCTTTCAGAATACATGATCACCCATGATAATTTACTTCACTAATATGATAATTTTGCATGTAGGTCTCTGGTTTTTGCAATTCTGATACAGTACCAGTTGAATTTCTCACCACTTGATCTCCTTGTAATGTGCAGAAGACTTGTGCAATATGCCTTGCCACCATGAAGCCGGGTCAAGGCCATGCAATTTTCACAGCAGAATGTTCCCACTCTTTCCACTTCCACTGTGTCACCTCTAATGTAAGACATGGAAACCAAATTTGTCCAGTTTGTAGAGCAAAATGGAAGGAAGTTCCCTTTCACAACCCCAGTTCCTGTAATCCCCAAGAAAAGACTCTGATTAACCCAGTAGGTTTGGCACGTAATGATGCTTGGCTGACTTCTGCTCGACGGCTCCCTCCCCCTCATCTAGATCAGAGGCGACAAATCTCATCACTTTTTCGTTCCTCCGAGCCAAGCACTTTTGATGACGATGAAGTGTTAGGTGACCAACCTGAGAACAAGGGGAAAAGCATGTCATCTAAAGATATCGATAATCATTGTTTTGGAATGTTAGAGGTCAAAACATATCCAGAACTCTCATGTGTCCCAAAATCAGCCTCCCATAACAACTTCACCATACTTATCCATCTGAAGGCTCCTCTTAGAGGTGGGAAGCAGAATATTGGTGAAAGCCCGAATCTTTTGCCACCTACATCTGAAAATTCTCGAGCACCAGTTGACCTTGTGACAGTGCTTGATGTTAGTGGTAGCATGGGAGGAACCAAGCTTGCTCTGCTAAAACGAGCTATGGGTTTTGTGATACAGACCCTTGGTCCATCTGACAGGCTTTCTGTTGTTGCTTTCTCCTCCACAGCCCGTAGAATCATTCCTCTGCGCCTCATGACTGATACTGGACGGCAAGAGGCACTACATGCTGTTAATTCTCTAGTCTCAAATGGAGGGACCAACATTGCAGAAGGGCTGAGGAAAGGAGCTAAGGTTATAGTAGATCGGAAGTGGAAGAACCCAGTTGCTAGTATCATACTCTTATCTGATGGGCAGGATACTTATACTGTCAATAGTGGAATCCATACCCGTTCAGATTATCAATCACTCCTTCCAATATCTATCAATCACAATGGTGGTATAAGTTTGCAGATCCCTGTGCATGCATTTGGGTTTGGCATAGACCATGATGCTGTGTCCATGCACTCTATCTCTGAGATTTCTGGGGGAACATTTTCTTTCATAGAAGCCGAAGCTGTGATTCAGGATGCATTTGCACAGTGCATTGGTGGGCTTTTGAGTGTGGTGGTGCAGGGATTACAGGTTCAAGTTGAGTGTGTTAACCAGAGTTTGGTACTTGGTTCAATTAAAGCAGGAAGCTACAAGACCAGTGTCATGGCCGATGCAAGAACAGGTCGTATAGATGTTGGTGACTTGTATGCTGAAGAAGAAAAAGACTTTTTGGTGTCAATCAACATTCCAGTTGATCAGGTCAATGATGAGATGTCATTGCTAAAGGTCAGATGTTGTTACAAAGACCCAATAACCAAAGAATTAATGACACTGGAAGAAGAAGAAGGGAATGAAGTGAAGATCCAGAGACCCGAAATAGCCAGACAAACAACAGTGTCAATGGAAGTGGACAGGCAAAGAAACAGGCTCTATGCTGCAGAGGCTATGGGTGAGGCTAGAGTTGCTGCTGAAAAGGGCGATCTATCCACTGCTGTCTCCATCCTGGAGAGCTGTAGTAAAATACTAGCAGAAACTGTCTCTGCAAGAGCCGGTGACTGTCTATGCATTGCCCTCAAGGCTGAGTTGAAGGAGATGCAAGATAGGATGGCGAGTCGGCGAGTGTACGAAACATCTGGGAGGGCATATGTTCTGTCAGGACTGAGCTCACACTCATGGCAGAGAGCAACAGCTAGAGGTGATTCCACAGACAGTGCAAGCCTTGTGCAGGCTTACCAGACCCCGTCCATGGTTGACATGGTGACTCGATCCCAGACCATGGTTTTGGGCCGCCCACCACCTCAACAACAGCCAAGAAAACTCCGGCAAGCTATGTCATTCCCGGCCCGGCCACATCCTAGGGAAACCCTTTAAAACTAGCTTTGGGTGGTCAAATTGGACAGAGATAGGAAGAAAAATGGGTAACTTGGTATACTTCCATTGTTTTGTGATGTAAATGACAAGGGTTAAGGTTTACAAAGTTTTGATTATGTGTGCATAACATGACTTAATGTCATCACGTGCTCCTTTAATACGCTATACTCTCATACATATTTGTATTCTCGATTCGACTTATGTGGGATAATCTAACCAAAAAATATGCTAAACTTGTTGCTTTCCTTAGTAGACCATACTTGTTTTGAAAAAAAAATCACTCGATTATTCTTCTAAAATTTCCCTCTTCGGTCTATTTTCGTAATAAAAGATAACACTACCCTACAACAATTTAAGAACATTTATATAATTCTGAAAATTATGGAGGGGTATTTTTGTAATTCATTATCAAAATAGAATGAAGTGAGTTTAACGTAATTAAGTGGGAAATATATTTGCCGTGATTCTTAGCTATGTATTTTATCTCATTTTTACATCTTAGCCGTACTTGACCTTTTGTTTCACTTGTTAGTTGTGACTTTCGAAAATTTGTAGAACCTAGTGTAAATGTGATAATTTACTCATTTATTAGTTCTCGCATTTACCTCATTTGCACGTCTTAATTACGGTCGACCTTTCGTTGCTTAAACTATCAAAAACTTATGCATTCACGAGTGCTTTCAGAGATTGAGATACTCAAACAACGCATACGTCAAGTCAGTTGGATTTCTTTATCTTTACGCTAGATTCTATAATAATCTTTATAAAGTCCTAGTTAGAAGGTAAGATGAATGGTGAAACATAATTAGGACATGAAAAAAGAGAAACGACATGGTTAAGAAACATTTTTGTCCAAAAATAGAAGAAAAAAGTCATAAGTGCAAAAAGTGACAAAATTAATATTGTTGTCTGGAATGTGATGGAATTTGGAGTAGCAAGTAGTTTTACTCAAATAATTGCTGTGATAATGGCCTCTTATTTAGGTGGTTCGCATTCGCACCGCACCTAATCACCAGCCCCAATTTTAACTGAATCCATCGGGAGAATCACCATCATCACACTGCACCTACATCACACCTAATAGTACTGTTCCGCGGGAACGGCACGTGACCGTCAGATCGTAGTACTAATATTTTATTCGGGTCCCACTCAGGACCACCTGCAGTAACAGTAGATCGCCACCTAGGCAACAGTGTAAGCCTTAAACCCCTGCAACAGAGCTCCAACTCCTCCACCGGTCACTGTGCTCCTCACCTCCACCTCTCTCCCTCTCCGTCTCTCAAAATCGATTCAGACTTTCTCTCACTGTTCCATCAAAACCTGAGCCGATCGCAGCTCGCATTTCGCACCAATGCCGTAATGCCGCCGGAAACGAAGCTCATCCTCATCTCCGGCAGCCGAGATCTACGCTTCTCCGGTTCCTTTCTCAGTCGAGCTCTCTGATCAGATCTGGAGGAGCACTGGTTCAGAAAATGCCAGAAAGCTCCGGGCACTAAAAGCGCTTATCTCGACTCATTGGCGGTTCCAGGGACAGATCGCGGTGGCTCAGTGGGAGGGAGACACAGCGACAGAGACGATCTCCCAAATCCTTCGGTCTTAGGTACGCCCAATTTGTTTTGTCTCCTCCATTTCTTAAATTCGGGATCAAGATCTTGTGCTTCGATGCTGCTTCTGTGAGTTCCAATTTCGCCACGTGGCAGGTTTTAGTTGGCTAGCTAAGTTTCTGTTTGTAGTAATTGGATTAGAGACTAATCTCATGAATCATGATTATCGAGTCCACTTATCTAAAACCACTCTTAATAATTGGTCCTCAAATCGTTTTCTGACCGTTGATTTGAACGGGTCCTAACTTTTTGTCTGATTTAGCCGACACCAAAGTACAGTGCTACTGAATGCGATGACAAGTCACATTCGAGTCCAAATTCCATTCAAATCCAATTCAAGCTAAAACGCATCTATAGTATTACCTGTCTTAGAAGCCAAGTAAGATTTGTATTTGTATTTTCAACCGTTAGTGAAGAATTTGAAATTTGGACCCTGAAATGGAAGATGGCAAGATTGTTGATACTAATGGTAATGGGGGTTGTGGGTGTTTGAGTTGTGAATCAGCTGAGACCGCCTATGGTCGGGTAGTCACTTTCCTATTTGGAGAAAGGTTGCTTTCTTTGAGGTGGTTGTTGGTGGATATTGTCATTAATCTTTTCCCTTTTCAATACTAAATTAATTCTCCTTATTTTAACAAGTCCTTTTGTTTGGTCCACTCAATGATCACTTTTAAAAACCATCACAACATTTTTATGAACCCGTCTATGCATTTTGTTGTGCGTTGCTCTCACTTGTTGAATAGCCTTCTTGCAAAGTCTGAAAGGCAAGTGTGTTCTCATCTGTATGATGGATCTACATGTCGGTTTCTTTAATGCTAGTTGAAGGAATGAATGAAATTGCTCCATTTAACAAGTCACTCTACTGTTTTTTTTTGCTGCTTCATACTCCAATGTCGGCTGCTGATGCTGGTTCTTCTGGAGAGAAAAAAATGTAGACACCCACTATTTTTTCTGTTTTTTTAAAGTCAAGGAATTTGCGTGGGGTGATTTTGGTTATTTTGTGTAATTTGCGTGAGTAGCTCTACTGTATGTTTTCCCTTGATCTCCTTTTTTCTTTGTTGACGCCCATGTTCTTATTAGCTTGAGGTTTGAGTCTTTAACGTTTCTAGTATTAACTTTTACTGGGTTAACCTTGCATCTTCAGTTATTCGATGCAACTTCCAATGAATAAATTAATATCCTATACATGGTTGTTTGTTTGTTTGTTCCTTTGGACTTATTAGGATTTGTGTACTTTGTGGCTGTATATTGTTATCCCATTGGGAGTATCTATATCCTCAACTTCAAATGGCCAATAATAGAAGCGTAGTGTTTCCATAAACTTTTTTTGAACAAGCCCTGTATCTGTGTGTGTTCTGTAACAAGCTGCACACTGGAGCTTCAATGATCCGAACTTCGAACATTACTGTGAACATGGCTGATTATTGGTATATGATGTTATCCTAAAATTTTCTAAAGACGTCCCTTGTTTGTATTCTCTGCATGCTTCTTTCTTGTTGACTATTCAGAGCTGGAGGTTGAAACAAAGTTGAACTGAAATGTTTACCAGTGGAGTGTTTCCATAAAATTTTCTTAAGAACACCCTATATGCTTGTATTCTCTATATGCTTCTTTTTTGTTGACTAATTGGAGCTGGAGGTTGAAAACAAAGGTGAAATTCAAATATTTGTTGGCCAACCATGAATTTTAGATTTTGCTGCCCAGCATAAGATATTTATGTGCCATCTATGGCTCTACTCTTTGCCGATTTGACTCCTAGCCCAAGTTTAACGCAAGGTTATCTTTTCCAGAGGATATGATGATGTTCCTGATTCTGCTTCAGTTCAGAGGGGGGGAACTTTTGAACCAAACTAAAGTTTAATGCTCGACATGTATTTACAATTTGACATCCAACTCACCTTGTTATGTGTAGTTGTGTATCAAGTAAAATGCTTGTGAAAAATAGCTTTTGTTTCTTCAACTTAGAAATATCTGCTCTTCTTGGATATCTACTTGTGTAAGCTTGAATTGTATTTTGACCACCTTTGGTATGCTTGACCTCCTTTTGTAATTCTTTTTCTTAGCTAGATTGGATGACTTGAATCAAGGAGAGTGAAGAATAACTGCCTTCTCGCAAATGAAGGTGCGTAAAGTTCATAATTTAATTTCTATTTTGCTAAGATCATGGCCTTGTAACTTAATTAATTGTCCCAACAATAATTGGTGGATAAACTGTTTAACTCTTGCTTTCCAGCAATGGTATGGGATCACCCTGTAAACTTGTTCTTAAGAGTGTCTCAGATACAGTAAATTCACACATGGCTTAGTTACTACAATTAAAATGGAATTACTCTTTTTAAGTAGCACATGCACATGGATGAATGTGAAGGTTAAGTTTTTCTGTAGCATGAGAATTGAAATAATAGTCTCCCAAGTGGTATCTTTTTGTTTTGTTAATTTGATAGTTTGTATAGCATGAATCCAAATGATTTAACTGATTGTTTTTTTGTTGTTGCTTACATCAGTGTTTGGATTGGAACATATGATGCTCCAAATGAAAGTCACTTTTGTTTTTCTCTTTGGCTTGATCTGGATTCAGACCGTTATTTGTGGTGAGTATTATATCAGTACAGTATGTAACTTATCATGATCCATTCTATCACAAAATAGGGGATTATCTTATTTACTCCTTGAAATGCTAATTTGATTGTTAATAACTTTGACTCTATCTGGAGCCCTCATTTTTTTGTAGATAAGCCTCACATATCATTTTTTTGTTGTGAGGGTATAGCTTTTCTGCATATTTGCAATGGCCCTGTACATGTTAATGCACTGCATTTGTAACATCTAACTAGTGGTTTTTGATATAATTTTTTATTTATTGGTTGGTAGCTGATGAACTTGCAAGTACATCATCTATAAATACATGGATATGCACATGTTCGTCTTTGCCTCAAGTAAACCAGAGCAACATTTCCGGCCATAGCTGCTCAACATCATGTGATTGCAGTTCAGGTATACACCATATGGTTGCTCTGACAATCCAAAGTGATTTTTCTTTGTCCACAAGAAAGAAACATCTAGAAGCTTTGAATTGCTGTTAGTTTTTATCTTTCAATGGAAGGAAAACGATAATACATTTGCAAACCAGTTTATATTCCTAGGGCAGTATACTTGTTTGAATGGTATTTGATGTTTTTATTGCTTTATCATCTTATGTTGCAGCACCAACATTGAGTGGAAATAAGTGGACATGTACATGTGCTGCTGATGAGTTCCCTAAAGTAGCAGCTGACAGTCATAGTAACGACTGTTTTACTTCCTGCAACTGCACATCTGGTACTACTGTTCTTCCTGTATTCATTTTAGTTTAGGTTATGACTGATGGAAATGTTTCTTCTGAACAATTTTTGGCAGAACAATTTCCATTTGTGCTGAAATAATATTCTCACAGTTTTATGTTTGCATAGTTGATGCATGATTGAATAGTTTTATATGATATTATATTTCTATATTCAAATTCATTGGTTGGTGCCTGGATAAATAGCTTACGGAGCTTACTTCACTGTCATTGTGCTGCTCTCTAACAGGATACCTCAGTGAGGCACACGCTTCAAGGAAGCACATCTCAAGCAAAGCAGTTGTAATCATTCTATTAACATGCATCGTTCTCACAACTTTAGCATTTTTTGCCTCCATAAGTTGCTATGTCTATAGAAAGAAGTGCCCCATCGAACCACCAGTGTTTGCATCAGACATAGAACCAGGTTTCAACAGTGCCACCAACTTATTGAGTCATAAGACCTCCTCGGTACAAGAAACTAAAGTTTACACCAGTTCACCAATTTATCCAGCTGCAGGTGGGTAGGCTTTATTATGATAATGACTCCTTTTTTCTTCTCTCTGAGCTTGATCTACTCTGATTGAAGTGTGTGACTTATCATTTGCCTATTCCTGGGATCTTTCTTTGAGTTCAGCTTGTTCAATGAAATTCCACTTTTAACAAATATGAATTCTTTTTTGCTTTTTGTTTATTATGTATGCAATAAAAAAAAAGATTGTTACTGAAAAGTAATATAAATTACTCTCTTTTATTTGCAGGGTGTTTTCAGAAGGCTTCATTCTTATTTAGGAGCAAGAGAGAACCTTTACTGGGAGCAATAACCCGATTTTCGTTCTCTGAATTGGAATGTGCTACTGATAAGTTCTCCAATCCCAATCTCATAGGGCTTGGTGGATGCAGCTATGTTTATCGTGGTCAACTGAGAGATGGCAGAACTGTGGCAGTCAAGCGACTAAAAGTACAGGGAGGGCCTGATGCAGATTCAGTCTTTTCTACAGAGGTATAAATGTATCTTCTGATCCATCTCTATTTAACCCTACCCTCCATGTCCTGGTTAAACTTCTCCGTCTCTGCCCTTAGGCCTTGTCTTTAGATTTGGGTTGGATAGCTCTTAGTTCTAATCTTGCTAAGCAATAAATAATCCTCTTCATATATTCTATTACCTTATATCCACCTGCTTCTATTTTGGTCAGGTTGAATTGTTGTCAAGACTTCACCATTGTCATGTGGTTCCTTTGCTTGGGTACTGTTCAGAGTTCCAAGGAAAACATGCTGAGAGGCTACTGGTATTTGAGTACATGCTTAATGGTAATCTTAGAGATTGTTTGGATGGGGCTTTAGGGGAAACCCTGAACTGGGATACTCGAATTGCAATTGCAATTGGAGCTGCAAGGGGCTTGGAGTACCTGCATGATGCAGCTGCTCCTAGAATTTTGCATAGAGATGTCAAATCCACCAACATTTTGCTGGATGAGAATTGGAGAGCAAAAGTAAGAACTTCTATTCTTCTTAGTATCCGAATTTGCCTGTTTGTCCGTCTCTTATCTGCTCAATTGGCATAGATCTCACTGTCATAGATCACATCTGCAGATTACTGATCTTGGTATGGCTAAACGTCTAAGAGCTGATGGTATCCCTAGCTGTTCCAGTTCTCCAGCAAGAATGCAGGGGACTTTTGGCTACTTTGCTCCAGAGTATGCCATTGTTGGAAGAGCATCACTTAAATCAGATGTTTTCAGCTACGGGGTAGTTCTTCTTGAGCTTCTCACTGGAAGGCAGCCCATCCATAAGTCCACAAACAAAGGAGAAGAAAGCCTAGTCTTATGGGTAAGGCAAACTATTAACTAATTGCACCTTATATCAACTTTGACCCTTTTTTCTTCTTCTTTTCCTTAAATAGGGAAACTTGACTTCAACATAAGCTAGATTTTATGCCCTTTTGAGGAACTGTCTTAAACAATTGATTCTTGGGAACTTATTAGTTGTCTGCAAATTGATGAAAACTGTCTTAAACAACCTCCCTTATTTTTTGTACTGACCCTTGTTATTAGGTATTAGACTTGAATGCTCATGACAATGATAATGCTCCTGATCAATCTCTGTAGCCGTCTTAAGCAACTTCACTATTGCCCTAGATTATATCTGTGATACATTTTTCATCCTTTGTAGGCCTCTCCTCGGTTGCAAGACAGCAAGAGAGTGTTGGAGCTACCAGACCCGCATTTAAAAGGTAATTTTCCAGAAGAAGAGATGCTGATAATGGCTTATCTAGCTAAAGAATGCCTGCTCTTGGATCCTGACGCTCGACCAACCATGAGCGAGGTTGTTCAAATCCTTTCAAGTATTTCACCTGACAAGTCTATAAGAAGAAACATTCCACTAAATCTTTTCCAGGTAATGTATATATAGTGTTTTCATGTACGCCATATTTACTTGATCAGTGCAAGCAGTAAACACTATCTTGTTTACCCTGTCATGTAGCTTTCACCACCTTGCAAGCTTGAGAACCAAGTAGAAGATCATATTGTTGATGCAGAGGAGCTGGAGAAAGAGGCACAAATGGTTTCAGTGGAGTATAAGGAAAAGTTGATCCTGTTGACTGATACCAGGAGTTCTTGGACTCCAGACGATGAAACGGTTGACTTGACCGAACCCCGATTCGAATCATTTTGCTTGGAAAATCTCAAGTCCACTTGACAAGGATCATATTCTAGGTAGCATACACTTCAAGAGGCCAGAAGGTATTTGTTTTGTTTTGCTGATTGCTCTGAGTAAAAGTTGTAGAGCAAGAACAAGAATTCTGAAAAATATGTTACACGTGAAAAGCCAGAATTCTGAGTTCAACACATTTCGCTCGACTTTGTAGTTATCTTGTGAATTAAAGGGCATAATATGGGTGACATTTTATTTTATTTTATTTGATACTGTACAGAGAAAATAATAGAAAGTTTGAATTGTATGTGTTTGGATTATGGATAGGGATGGTAATGGGCTGG
>JAYMSV010000913.1:0-14491 GCA_036897745.1 Erodium moschatum | reverse complement strand
CTCGGGACGGAGAACGGGCCAGCATGCGTCCCGCTAAAATGCCTTTCCACAGTGGGCTGGCTTGGGTCTTGGGTCTCGCTAAATCCCGGCCCGAGACGAGGGACGCGTAACGGACCGGTCCGTTGTACATACTCTTAGAGCCTCACAAGGACCACGGCGTTGTACATGCTCTCATGGTGATTTTTTTTTTCCTATTTAGTTATTATAAAAAAAGGAGTCGATAACTCATGGTAATTTCATAAAACGTAATGGTAAATTAACAAAAATCGAAAGTTTACACTGGTGACAGAATACAAAAGTTACATTTATGATGGCGCATTGATACAACTCTAGATTAACGATGATGAAATATTATAAGTTATATAATAGCGATGGTGACATGCAATTTTCCCTACAAACTTGACATCAAGCCATCTAAACTTGCGAAAACTACTTTTTGTACTGTCCGTGTTTTAAATTACCACCTTCAGACCACGGCCGTTTACAGACAAATTTTCAAATATAATGTTAAAATGGATCAAGTTTTGAAACATTCCGTTAAAATGGAGACAATACACACAAGGGTAGTAATCAACTATAGTCAAAAGATAGGATAGTTTAAAAGCACGATCAATACAAAAAGTAGTTATCCACAACAATACATAAAAATAACTTTTGACAATTAAGCCTAAAATTAGATAGCATGTAAGTATGAAAAAAAATAATCTAAAACACCCTCAATTATATCTTAACCCTAAAATTAGCAACCATGTAGTCCGAAAATAATCTAAAGCACCCTCAATTATATCTCAAATTTTCAAAACATGCCTTTCTCTCCTCCCCGTCTCAACTCTCTATTTTGCTTAGTCTATACAGTCATAAAGGCATCTAGAGGCACAAGGATGTCCTTTAAATTCAGAGTTTGTTCTTAATTATCATTTGCCAAGTCATTTTATTCTGCCAGCCCCGTACTTGTAGTGCGCCTTCCTCTATGCCATGTCACACTTGTCAATGAGGACGCGATTCAAAACTGGTGTTGGGTGATGGACTGAGAAAAGCAGAACCAATCTATAAAATGTCAAACTGTTCACAAATGTTGGGATTCAAACATCAAATAGAGCAAACAAAACTGAAACTGGACACAAATTTAAGTAACAAAAAATATTCATCTGCGCTTGTGCTTAATATAAGCAGCTTTAGCTTGTTCAGGCACAGAATCAAGCGGAATTGACTCTGCAAAGCATGCAGCATTAATGTGAGTCCTCTCCAACTCTGCTTGAAGTAGCTCTGAACTCTGCTGCTGTGCCAGAGCCTGAACCAAAACATAGCCAAAATATGCTTTACATGTGACATCCTTATAACAATCGAGTTCAAATTCACACAGAATCAACAAATACCAATTCACTGTCTGAACAAAAATACCATCATCTATCCAAAATCACAGATGCTTTTTTGAAAATATATTTACTTACACCCCAGCTAGTTTTATTTTTATTCACAATATGCGCCATTTTATGGTACCAATCGTTATTACTATCCTGTCCGAAAAAAGAAAAGATAACTCCTTCCTATAATTTTTACTAAAAATTAACAAAAGAAAAGGACTGGGTATGTGAGTAGGAGTATCGGAAGGAGAAACCTTAAGGAAGGAACTCTTACAATCAGGTCATCTGGCGAAACATTCATTCCTTGTCCATCAGCATCTTCAGTGCCACTCAGACTCTCGGTGGCCTTTACTAGAAGTACCCCTTGTAGAGACTTCAGAGACTCTCTTGCGCCACGTGTGAAATAAGGATTCAGTATGGTCTCAAAATATTCAAGCTGTTGAAATAAACAAACAAGTCAACCATACAATAAAAAAACACAACCTTTGTTCGTGATATTCACCCTTAGATAGAACAAATACAGCAAGTCAAATGTATGAAGCCCACAAGGCCCCTCCTTAAAAGACTACTTCAGATAGTTTATAAGATAATATCAGATTTTCAAGTAACCATGTCTTACCTAACAATATTGGAAGGAAAAATATAAGTAAGGTCTTGAGTTCTATATAACCATGTCAATTTCTTTCCACCATAAGTTGGTGCTCTATCCTCCTCTCGTCATCCCGGCCCCTCTCCTCCTCCGCTGGTGACCCTATCTGCCCATCAGTATCCTCTCCATCTATTCACTTACCATCGCTTTTGTGTGCAACTTCACAATCTTCGAGGTTCATCGGCAAGTTTTGTTCCTCTCTCGTCTTTGTACCTAATTCTACAGGCCCCCGGTCTTTAGTGGTTATGATTTGAATCCTGGCCATCTGATGAGTTCAGCGCCAAGTTTTGTTCAGCCGGATTCTGCTCCTTTGGTCGGCGATCGCGTTTCGGGCCTTTTCGTCATACCTCTACGACAATCGAAGGGATTCAGACCTATTCCACGTAGAATCCGCCAACGATATCAGTAATTCAAGCTAGGACCACTTTCTTCAATGATTAAGTCTTGTTAAAGCTTTTTGGAAACCATTGCCACCGGCTTCAAACCTTACACGAGACCGATCCAAACCTCCTCCCTAGGTATATTAACCACCTCTTTCAATATGCCCAAGCTGTCCTCTTCCATCAATGGGTCTGACCCAAGCTTCGACTGAGAAGGCTAGACAAGACAAATCTAATATGTGGAATTTTGCAAAGTTCATGGGTGTTACAAATCCGAGTGATGATGAGGACATTATCCAACTGTATATTGATGATAATAAAGACTGTCATCAATGGATGCCTCGTAGTCACCAGGCTCTCACTTATCTTTCATTTTTTTTACTTGTATATGATCATTCAGTATTGTCTTTGGGATAATATCACGTAACACTTGACTATATCCGGTTTTCACATAACCACACCAACTTAAAAATTCATATGAGCGGTACCCTAAGTTTCCAAAATTTTCACGTCACTTCAAAAGAACAAAGTAATGATGTGAAAATCGAATATTGCCCCGACGAATTTTAAAAACTTAAGGTACCACCCATAAAAGTTAATAGTTAGGTGTAACTATGTAAAATTCGCGCCAAGTTAGGTATAGTTAAGCGATATTATCTATTATTTTTTTTCCTGCTTTGACGGTTGAGTTTGTGTTGGTCCCATTTCAGAATCTTTCCCTCCAGTAATATTTCCCCTTTCTTTCCAACAAAAAACATTCAAAATATATTGGTTGATTTCCACATATTAAAGGGTGCCACATCAAAAGAATATGAAATTAACGACTACTTGGTTTACCAATTGGGATCTCCACTAAATTGCTTAAGCTTTTGGATCGAAGTAAGCCCATGTTCACTCCTCAATTTGCTATAACTAACTTGGAAATTATCATCGGATCATGCCTAATTAATAAACTGAAAAGAAGATTGCTCCAGAGTTGAAAAAGATTTTGTAAGCTCTCTAATTAGTACTGAGTCAGAGACTAGAGAGAGTCTAAGAGACTAGCCGACCCTAGTTTTCTCTTTCAAGGGTGATTTTTCAACCTCCGACACCGTCAAGTCCGTCTTCTCCATGGTGAGAACCGAGGACGTCCGTCTAGGGCTAGCCATGGCCATCCGTCGAGGACTAGGTTTTGGGCGTCGCCTCTCTGCTGAACGTCAGGTACAAGTAGCATCTTTCCCCTTCGCCATCACCTACCACACGGCGGTTGGCAACAGTTGCGGAAGGCACAAGTGATCCAGCCCGTGGATTTGGGATCGAGGGGTGGGACGGTAAGATGGTGTACCGTTCCACGATCCCCAGGTCGGATTTCCCTGGCGAATCAAGACGATGGCCGATCTATCCCTTTCGAGCGAAGCATCCCGGTCTGTTTCGGAAAACTTGATCTATCAGGAGGCGGTCCAGAAAACATTGCCCTATGTTGTCTAAGATTCAAACTAGACGGACCAAGAGCGTCGGAAAACCTACAGGGTCTCGGACATATTCTAGAACTCAAGGTCTTTGTCCCCGTTTCTGTTACGATCGATTGACATTATTAATAAAATACATATGTCTTCATGTTCCAAAAAAAAAATCAACTAGAAGAAAAGTGGGAACTAATTTTGGACAGCCCTTTCAAGAGTACAGGGAATTCCTGGACAATAAATAAGTACAAGCAGTGTGTATCTAAGCCACAACTGTCATCTGTTAATCCACTAAAACTTTGAGCCCCTGGAAATATGAAACAAAACTAAAGAATGAACCCAATTTGTATAGATACAAGTAACCAAGCAACTTTGTATTTATAATTTCTTCACGTACTAGGGAAAAAAAGCTAGGAACTTAGCAGCACTGGTTGCTATGAGTGGAGTTCAAATGCTTTTATGATATAGTTCAAATCCATATAAAGTATTAAGCAGGCATATCTTACCTCAAGCATGAGCTGACAATAACCATTTGCATCAAGTGACCTGAGATCCCCGTGTTAATTTGCATGGAAGAGACTAAGAAAAGAATCAATTAGACCTTCCACAAGAATGCCAAGTGTTTTGTCCAACAAGGGCTTAGCACCAGCGAAGAGCTGAAATAAGGAAATTACTTCATCTCAAACACAATGGTCATTAGCAGGTAAAGGTGCACTAGTTAGTTACTAAAAAAAACTAAATTCAATCACAAACTCAAGCTTTTTTTTGTCCAATGGGTGTTCCTTTTTTGTGAAACTTGTTACCCTTTGTAAGTGTAGCTATAAAGACAGATAAGCATTCATAGAAATGAAACCAAAGACCTAAACCCAGCAGTAAGCACCTCAGCATGAACAGCTACTAGTGTGTGAAGTAGCTCTACTGCTGCATCACGTACACCCTACAAAAAAAATTCACTAAGTCAAAGGAATTCCAATCAGAGAGAAATAGTTCTCTGGTTTCTCACTTTGACAGATGGTGCTGCTCCCCATTGAACACCCGAATCTAACAAGTAATTTGCAGCAGCTGTTCTGATCAAACTTGCCTGAAAACAAAAGATAACCTCTCAAGTGATGCAAAGCTAATAACTCAAGTTTGGTTGTCTGTTGTTTTCTAGGTTTCAACTACATCGCAAGTGCCAACAAAACTCCTTCGTTAAGTTTTTTTTTTATGGTTTAAGTTCACACAGTCTCTTCTTGTCAAGCTTTGATTGTTTTCCTCAAGTTTTTCAATCTTTAATCTCTCCCTGTCTTGTCATTACATCCAAGAAGTTGGGTGGAAATGCCAATGATATATCACAGGCTACTTACGTAGAATAATAATTTTAAGAAAAAAATTCTGCGATCGAACTAACCAAATAGACTGGGTTTCAAATTCTAGAACTAAACGCTTCATATATGGCTACACAAATCCTTGAGGATAGTTCTCGATCCCAAGGGCTTGAAGACCGTCTTACTAAATTCACTTAGGTTTAGTATAATGTATTGACCCATGTGTTTCCTCATTGTTAAATTTTGGTCCAGTCTAGATGTTCACTCCTACATGGGAGGGACCTGTTTGTCACCTACACCTTGTACTTTCTGGTCTATCAGCAAAGTCAAGTTCTCCTAGAGCTGTGAGGGAGTGTTATCTGGCTTGTACGTGAGGGGAGCTATCGTATTATTTCCCATTAGTGTAGGACAAACGGGTCTCCCATGGTAGTTAATCAAGTGTTGAGATAGCAGGGAAAATATTTAATTCATTGATTATCAGATAAATAAGTATGATAAGAGACCTCTTTACATAGAGGATTGAAACGAAGTACAGTAATAAGAAATAAGATAGGAATACGAAATAATCTTAACAGTAATAAGAATATAACATTCACCAGTATCATTGAGTTAAATATTTTCTCTTCCACCTCAACGAAAACAAAGATAGTTCTGCTAAAGATAAGAACTGTAAACAACAAATTCAGAATTTAAGTTCAACAAACAATTAATCAGTTGATATATCAGCAGCAGGGATAGGAACACTAATTTTACAAACACCTTTGTGTTTTTCAAAAGTAGCTAGGACCGCAGAGACAAACAATGAATAGTGTATCATATCAAGATGCAAGGCTTTAAGAATCAATTCTCATATCATGATGCATTTGCTGTTTTTAAGTACCTTACAATTTCGTGTAGAATGAAGTAACATGTTCAGCCATACCTTTGCAAAAGTATACTGCTCAAGAACCTTCTCTTCTAGTGAAGAAAAACACATCCCTAGATCATTCAAGTCTCTGTCGTCCTCATCTGCTCTACTGAAATGGTAATGAAATAGAGGATTATATGGAGACCTCATAGTGATGAATGAGAGGATAGTAAAGATTTCCAGACTAGATTGACGGACAGATCTTTAGAAAGATGAAAGCCAACCCTGACACACATCAAGCACGCCACTGCTTGCTTATAGCACTGAACCTAAGTTCACTCTTCGCCAGTCAAAAAAGGCATACAACCAATTTTGACTTGTCGCATCCACAAACCATACTCATAAATTGTACGGATAAAGAAAGAAACATCCAAGAGCAGGACATGCAGTATGATAAACCACCCATAAAAGCTCATATTAATTCTAAAAATGTGGTAGCAACAAAAGGCCATAAAAAATACAGCCATGCACATATAGGTCAAACGCAAATCATATTAAACAAGATGCTTCCTATCACACATTATTATCCATATGCACTGATATGCAAGTGCAAAAAAATTCATCAAAAATACAGGGAAACACTGATACTGAAGTTGTGATTGTGCTCCCTAACCAAGCTTAAACATGAATAAACTGATTCAGATTAAGAGTCGAGTTGCCCCACACAGGATTGACCAGCCCTAGCCCATTTGGCCAATTAAACTACCATGCTGTCCAGCTTACAGAAACAAAAAATATATAGCTATATATACATCCCCAACCAACTCAAGTTGGCCCAGTGGTTAAGAGCTCTCTCCAACACAAGGGAGGTCCTGAGTTCAACCCTTATATACACAATCTTATGTCTATTCAAAGAACCAAATGGTTTAGTGCTCTCTTCCTTCTACATAAGTAAGGTCTTGAGCTCAAACCTTTGTTTGGTACACACTGGCTGATAAAAAAAATGCTGTATACACCCCTACCCAGCAACTTACATATCTGACCACAAGAAGAAGGATCAAGGATTTGCCAATACATACCTAGCATCCAGCCAGATATGTTTGTACTTGTTGTACAACTCATAAGAAAGTTCATTTCTGCAATACCCAGTATTACTTAAGACTATCAGCAACTGCTGATGCGGATCAACAACACTTCCAGGGATATCAGCTAATGATGTATCTCCTGCTTCATGAGAATATCCATTTTGTAAATATTCTCCACTTTCATTGTTCTGGGAAAGCCCACTTGCAATATTCTCCAAGCAACCTAATTAACGCATGATAGTAATTAAGAGAAGTCTTCAAGGTATGGCCAATATTAATATTAAGCTGAATAGATGATGCATTATATATCTTACCTGCAAAGTCCAAGAAACAGTTCAAAACGGCAATTCGTATAGATTCTTGAGTTTCTTCAAGGTGTAGAAATATATCCTCTGATTTTTCGGCCTCCCTCCTCAGAGACTGAACCATCCTGAGAAAAAAAAAATAATGAGACTATAAAATAATGGCACCCACAAAGCGTGGACAAAACGTTATGCATGCTTCCGTTTGTGGACAAAACTTTACTGTAGTTTTTGACAATTAACCCAAAAAGAAAGAACAGGCTGCCTAATAAAAGGCATCTATATGTGGGAAAAGAAAAAGAGAATGGCCCCATCTATATAACTGTGTTGACTCTTTTAGGTGGAGGGTCTAGTAGCTAGTGTTCAAGCGATCACAGTCCATGCAGGTAAGTCGTAGATCCCTAAAACGGAGTATGTACTTTATCAGCAGGGCTATGACACTTGTGTGAATTATAATCAAATTGCTTCAGGTAGTTTACCAATGCCAGTAATTTAAGATTATACAATTTGAACCATTTGAATTCGCCTAAAAAGAAAAATCAGCGAACCCCCTTGATATAAGAAAAAAAAATCCAATTACAAAACTAAAGATTCTATTTTGGGCTGGAGGATTCGGTCTTTATTTTTTCTTGTTGAATAAGGTCAGATTTGAACTATTGATTAGTTAGATAGTTTCCAACTCTTCTCTTCTTTCAAATAAATAAAGAAGAGTGCAGGGTCTTGGGACAACACAAAAAACCTCACATATGGACAACACATAAAACCCCCACATATGGACGAAGAATATATGTTCATAGAATAAGCATAAGCAAGTCAGAGGCTCGATATCATGTTAAGCTGAACTCCTACCCCAAAACTTAAGCTATTAGATGGAGGAAACAACTAGAATATTAAGAGGTCACTTTATCCACATTATTCTGATGTAGAACTGTTAGAGTTTAGTTTAATCAGGTCACAAGTATTTTTTATTCCTAATTTTGTTTGGTTTCCTATATTGCATAATATTAGTATTTCCTATTTAGTATAGAGTTAATCCTTATATAAAAGGATACTGTATTGAACAACAAGAATCATCAATTATTTTTCAGAATTCCACATGGTATAAGAGTCAGGTTAACCGATCCTAGGTTAGATTTTAGTGATTATTGCTTTGCCCACTCGTTAATATATGATTTAGCGGGTGGACAAGGCATTACAGTTCGTAATTTCCAGTTTCACTCATTTTTACGGTTCATCTGACACTGTTCACGGCGACTGTTCATCCGGTACTGTTCACATTAGATCACTGTTCACCAGTTGGCAAGGCGTTATTGTTCGGAATTTCCAGCTTTCAGCTTTCACCGTCGGTATTGTTCACATCGGCATTGTTCATGAGACCACTGTTCATCGCGGTACTGCTCACCCGACAGGCACTGTTCAGTTCATCGCGGGTACTGCTCATCGTATTGTTCACTGGACACTGTTCACACACATTGGCGCTTCAGTCCAACAGTTTCCTTTCGACTTAGTCCTGATTTTAGGGTTTGGTGATTTTCCTGAAACAACAATCACACATACTTGCGCGTCTGTAAAATCAGCATGGTTTGCGTCATTCTCGTGCTTACTAGAAGATGTTTTGCACCATCGTTATACGACGTAGTTGCTTGAAGTTGTTTTGCACCGTCCTTATCCGACGTAGTTGCTTGAAAACTTTTGCACTGTCATGTAACGTAATTGCTCGAAGCTGAATCGGGCGTCCGTAAAAACAGGGTATGAGCCAGTGGCTCCAGATCATGTTAGGCTTTAAAAAACCATTATTGGGTATCGTCCCATTTATCACCTCCACCCTATATTAATTTTGAAGCCCATATACAGACGTACATTCCTGCTATGGCCCATATGCAGACGTCCATTCCTGCTATGGTACACGTGTAGATGTCTAGTTCTACACGTGAGGGGAGTGTTGAACAAAAAAAAATCTTAGTTCTTCGGCAACAACAACACGGTGGTGACGCAACAACATGAAGTTGGAATTTGAATTTTATTCTTCGTCCACATGTAAGAATCGTTATACGACTTGTACATGAGGGGAGTGTTAGAGTTTAGTTCAATTGAGTCACAAGTATTTCTTATTCCTAGTTTAACTTGGTTTTCTATATTGCTTAATATTAGTATTTCCTATTCAGTATAGAGTTAATCCCTGTATAAAGGGGTGCTCTCATTGTATTGAACAACAAGAACCATCAATTATTTTGCAGAATTCTACCGAACAACTTCAACAATGATCAACTGTGAACCTGACTAGGAACTCCTAGTCTCTTGCACCAGTATCATTCAGGCTACTCTACTGGTCACTCATGAGAGCCATTCATCATCTAGTGTAAAGCTGATATGCTATCAATACTTACAAATCAATCCGATCCATTGCTGATGTTGTAGCTGAACGAAATGCTAGAGGCAAGAAAGAGATTGCAAATGGAGATTTATTCCTTTCAAGAATAGATATTGGGATCCATGTTTCATTATCCGAAATATCATCTAATGATGCACGCATCCAAGAGCAAAGCCTTAATATGTAAATCTTTGTAAGTTCTGCATGTAATAGTCTAAGCGCCACACCTGTTTGACAAAAATACCAACGATCTGAGTCATTTGGGAATTTAATAAATGATGGCTTCAGGAGAAGTCAAGATACCAGTAGCAGGAGGAGTCGTTTCTTCTTCGAAGGCTTGGCATGTTTTGAATATTTCTTCTATAGCATTACTCATATATGGGAGAAGAACGTTTGACTGTTCAAGATCTCGAAATGTGCTACTAACCTGTGCAAACAAAAATGCATTCGTTAGTTAGAACTAACAATACAGAAAATCACGAGAACAAAAAAGTAATGACCTCTTAGTTGAAGTCTTTCTTGTGTTCTAGAGGTATTATTGTTCCAACAACTACATGCACCTTCCCCAACTGATTTTTAACAAAAAAAAAGAATACAGATTAGTGGAGTTGGGCCTGAATTCCCTCATACTCCCATGTCTTCCCATGTGCCTACCAAATCATTTTGTATCAATGGCCATTCATGCATGACTAACTTCCTAACATGAAAGTGGACACCTATTATTAGACAAAGAATTTAGAAGAAAAAAAGGCACTAAATAAAGAAAAACATAGCAACATAAAGACAAGAACCAAAAATCTCGTCAATAGGTTGACCATTTAGCGTGGGAACTCGAACCTTTAAAAATAATAAGGGATAACATTAAATAGTTACACTTAGCTATATGCGAATTTCAAATAGTTACGCTGAACTTTCAAAAACCACAGACCGGTACCTTAACTTTTCTAGAATATCAAGTTACTCGACGTAGTTAATTTTCCATTCAAAAAACATAGAAAGTATAAAATATCCCTCATATATAATCAAAATTTCAAACCTTTTCCACTCCACACATTTTTAAAAACTCAAAAAAATAAAATGAGTAAAATACCCTTCCGTAACCAACAAATTTTCGAAAACTACCATGTCAATAATCTTTTATTTATCTTTTAATTTTTATTACAAAAATCAAATTTTATATGTTTTTTATTTCAATTAATTCTGTTTATAATTTTAATTAATCTTAAAATTACTTATTTTTATTATTTTCTTTGTAATTCTTTTAATTTAATTTTCATTAACTTTTTTTGTTTAAAATTTTCATTAATTCATTTTTCAAGTTCAATATATTTTTAAATTTTCATTAACTTTTTTAAAAAAAATTCATTACTTCTTTTTTTATTCTTGATAATTCATTTTTGAATTCTGAAATAAAAAAATAATAATAAAACTTAAAAAAATGAATTTTAATTTAGTTTCAGTGTTCTTTTTGTTGAAATATGAACCCACATCGACTAAATATAAGAATAAAGAGGTACTTATAAATGTTAGGGTCACACCCAACTAATAAGCTTCACCTTTTAGTTGTGGAATCCCAACCCGATATAAGTAACCCGTTTAAAAAAAAAATCTATATGGTATAGAGTTGGTTCGGCCCACAGCCCGTTTGTCACCTCCACTATATGGTCTCCGGTTCATATGTAGATGTCCAGTCCTACTATGACCCACGTATAAATATCCCCTTCTACACGTGAAGGGAGTGTTGAAGTATTAACCCATATCGACTAAATATAAGAATAAAGAGCTACTTATGAAGGTTAGGGCCAAACTAAACTAATAAGGTCGACCTTTTAGTTGTGGAAGCCCGACTCAATATAAGTGGCTCGATTTAATCAAAAACTTTACAATAGTTAAGTGTAACTATTTGAAATATGCGTATAGTTAAGTGTAACTATTTGATATTATCCCTAATAATAATCCAATTAACCTCTCATCCGGTCATATCCTTACAACTCCCTCATTCGGACAGGTCACAACTAAACAAGAAATAGATTATGGATTATTATAAATATAATATTTTATGTTATGTCTTAACAATACTCTCGAAGCCATTCCTCTCAATCTCAATCCTCTTTCTCTTTGCCCCGCTTCCTCAACCTTCTCCACTTTACAACCTTTTCCACCTCTCAAGCGGCTGAAACCCAACTCCCCAGCTCTTCACGTCGTCGTCCTTGTCATGGCGTCTTCCTCGTCAGGCCGCGCCGCGTTTCACATAAGTGATTTCAGATCTGGTCCTCGGGCACCGCCCATCGCCTTGTCGCAACTCGCCTATTTCACCTCATTTTTGTCGAGTTGACTGAGTTGACCGATTTTTCCACCAATTTCGATGGTTGGCGGGTTTTTCCCCCGATTTCACTTATCAAAATTGGTGGTCGGGTTCCACCATGATTTCGCTGTTAAATCCATTTTTTAGATCCCCCATAAATACTACACACCTTCTATTCCCTCCTCACACACTTAATCTCCTCTCGCACTCAATTTCTCCTCCAACCAACCAAGCCTAAAAACCTCTATGGCTTTAGCCGATTACTCAACTTTTATGATTGTCTCCCTCCGATAATGATGATTTCGAAGTGTTACGGGATGAATCGTGGGATCAAGACTCAAGTGCCCAATTACCAGTCGTATCGTGGTTCCAGTCATGGCTCATCAAAACCCACCAATGGTCAGTCCGATGATCATTTGTACAACACGACATTAAAGATATACAAGATGGAGGAAACACCAAAACACTTCATCTGAAAAATTAGTGGGAAACGGTCCGAAGGGAGCCAAATGGATTGGGGATTACAGGAATTAAGGCGAGCACAGGACATGATTAAATCGTTTTGGATCTTATAGCTCGCCCTAGCGAATCGGATCAACAGATGACGAGTGGGATCAACCAAAGTGGTCCGATGACCCCGTTGAAAGAGTTCCTCCCTGTCACTGAAGTACGTCCACAAGGCCATAAGGCAACCAAAAGAACAGGGAAAAAGAAAATTGCCAACTAAGATGAAAAAAAAAACGCGGCACTCGTCGAGGCGAACAACTCACAAATAACTCTCGCTGAAATTATGTTTTTTTTATTAATTAACATTATGTATGATCTTAACACGAGTCGCATTAAATTAAGTGTTACTTGCTAAAAACTATAAAAAGTTTTGTCCACATGCTAAAAGCTACACTAAATTTGAAAGTGGACAAAAATATACAATAAGTGTTGTTCAAGGTCTTCTGTTGAAATAATGAACAAAATATTATGTTCAGTTAAGTATTGACTCATATGTTTTGTCCGCATTACTTTTCAATACTATATGTTTCGACCACAATGCTTTTTAATGCTATATGTTTTTACCACAACACTTTTTCAATGCTATATGTATTGTCCACATATCATGTAGGGGTTAACATAACAGAATATTATGTTCGTTATTTGTAACAGAAGACTGAGCAATACTGATTGTATGTTTTTGTCCACTTTCAAAATCATTGTAGTTTTTAGCACATGGTCATAACTTTTTATAGTTTTTAGCAATTAACCCTTGAATTAATTAAATAAATACAAAACTATTTATTAACAAAACTAACAGACAAGAGCAACTTCACCAATGTGGACAGACGAGCCTCCTCTAACTTCTCTCTCCTTAATAGGTAGAATTAGTTGACAAGAGCAGCCTCAAGAGGAGGCTGACCCATATGGATGCTCTTAAAGTGGGTAGTTTCTCATTTAAGGGCAATCTATTTGAGTAGTTTTAATGAATTCCCTTATATTGTATAGAATATGAATAGTTGTTATGTATATTTATTTATCAGTAACTTTTTATAAATATTCTTGACTCTCAAATAAAGAAAGTAAGATATCCATCCAGACTACAGACTAAGCCAGAACCGAAAAGGTAAGACACAACTATAACCTGCCAATAATATTGTTATATGAATAACAAATACATAGTATTATATCATGTTTACTAATTGATTTAAAACTTATTAATAATCAATGAAATAATTTGATTAGTTCGATTAGATTAGAAGAATAAAAAATAATTAGGTCAGTAAAATTGATAATCAGTACTTTTGATTACGTTACAAAAATCACTAATAGTCGAACACCCACCCCTACTTAAAACCAGTACACTTGTTCAAGAACAAGATTCATTTATCAACAAATGGATTTCGCTCATCAAAAGCCATCCTAATTCATTGTAATATACAATGAGCCTACTCTCAAATAATGACATAACTTTTGTCTAACTATGGATTCTGAAACAAGAACACAAGTATGATTGAAGACGACAAGATTCCATGGACTTCAATAAGAAACTTAACTATGATATAGATTAAGGTCACTTTACTAATAAGATAAGCAGTTCAAAACCAGACACATTGACTATGGCGTAGCTACTTAAATAGTTCACGATATCCATGTTGTAACAGAAAATAATTCATTTCCTTTAAATATCCTTAATTCACTACTCTACACTTCCTAATTTATTCAGTATGAAAACACCATACTTGAGGAAAGAACAGATTGCACAACTGTTGACATCCTATGTAGATGTAATCAGTCAAACCATAAGTTTGAGTCCTAACATCAATAAAGTAAGATAAAGTATTCACCTTCGTTTCGAACACAGTTATGGTGTTGCGTATCATTCCAGCAACTTCATCCAGAGAATGATTTGAGTACTTTCCATCTCCCATTTTCTCATTGACATTTGATTCA